>NW_026846588.1:125084018-125218223 GCF_025583915.1 Anolis sagrei ordinatus | reverse complement strand
GGAACAGACTAAATAAACAATTATGGTATAGATCGCAAAAGGAGGGTGGACTGGAGTTACCTAATATAAAAAAATATTACGAAGCAAGTAGATTAAGTTTGGTTATAGAAGGAATGGTCAAAGAAGAGGGAATAGATTGGCTTAGTAATGATTCAGGAAAAGTGGAAGATGAAATTTGGAATATATTTTTTAAACAGTTTACTAGAAAAGAAATGAGGGAAATTAGAAACCCAATGCTGAGTAACATACTGAAAGTATGGAATAAATATAAGGGGAGGTTAATAAAGGAGGGATCAATTATAACCCCAATAGTGATGGAAAAGAAGTTCCCAAAAATCTAAAAAAAGTAATGGATAAAAAGGTAAGGGAAATAAATTTAGACAGGATAGGGGATTGGATGAAGGTGGAAATGAAGAGGGAAAGGATGTTGGAAGAGTTTAAAGAAATAAAATTGTCATGGTTTCATTGTATACAATTAGAACAATGGGTAACAAATTGGAAAAAAAATAATAGAAGTGAAAGCCAACTCAGTCAATTCGAACAAATAATACAGAAGGGAAGGACTGTAGAAGAACACGAAAACTTGAGAGGTATAATTAGCAAAATTTATAAGATATTAATTGAAATGAAAGATGAAAAAACAAAAAAGTGCACCCTTAAAGAGATTTGGGAAGAAGATTTAGGGATAAAAATAAGCGAAATAGAGTGGCAACAATTATGGGGACAAAGACATTTTAAAAATTTATCGATACGAGTTAAAGAAAATTATTACAAGTTAATATGGAAGTGGTACTTGACACCGGTAAGAATAGCATATATGAATAAAAATAACTCAATAAATTGTTGGAGAGGGTGTCAAGAACCAGGAACATATATACACATGTGGTGGCAATGTAAATATGTAAATAATTTCTGGGAGAAAGTATTTAGAGAAATAGAAACTATAATGAATATAAAATTAGATAAAAGTCCTAGTATAGCTTACTATCACTATATAACGATAAGCAATTGAAAAAGGAGGATAAAGAAGCGATAACAAACTTACTAACTATAGCAAGACTGCTTATAGCAAGGAATTGGAAAAAAGAAATGAATATACAAATAGAGGAGTGGTATAAAGAAGCATGGAAAATAGCAATAAACGATAAATTGACATGTATATTAAAGGTTAAAAAAGGTATATGGAAACAAAGCGATTTTGATGCTGTATGGGGAAGATTTGTGGTAAATGGATTAAAAAATAAGGAAGGAAAATTACCGTCACAAGAAGAAATGAAATTTTGGACAGATGAAATGTAAGAAGGGTGGCTTGAAATGGGTGGAGGGGAGCACTGTGGTGAAAAAAGGGGGGAAAAAAATGAGAAAAAGGGGGAGAAATGTCAGAGTAAAATAATAAAATAACATGTTAAAGAGGTTGATGTACAAAATGTAATAGTATGTAATAAAGTGATAAATCAATAAAAAAAAATTTTAGAAAAAAAAAAAAAGAAATGTTCTCTCCTGACATTTCGCCAGCATCTATAGCAGGCATCCTCAGAGGTTGTGAGGTCTGTTGGAAACTAGGAAAAACTAGGTTTATATATCGGTGGAAAGTCCAGGATGGGAGAAAGAACTCTTGTCTGTTGGAGCTAGGTGTGAATATTTCAATTGGCCACCTTGCTTCACATTTGATGGCCTGACTTTTTTTTAGTGTAACTTGTTCCTGCCTGGGGGAATCCTTTGTTAAGAGGTGATTAGCTGTTTCTGATTGTTTCTTGGCTGGAGTTCTCCTGTGTTTGAGTTTTGTTCTTTATTTACTGTTATAATTTTATTTTTTTAATACTGGTAGCCAGATTTTGTTCAATGTCATGGTTTCTTGCTTTCTGTTGAAATTGTCCACATGCTTGTGGATTTCAATGGCTTCTCTGTGTAGCCATTTTTGATGGTCTTCAAGCCCTGAATCTCACGCAGGGTGAAGTCTCTCTAAACCTATCCTGACACTCTAACTCAGACCCTGGAAACTTTGAGCAAGGAAGAAGATGCGCAACTTCTTGATTCCCTCAACAAAGGGCCAGGATGGCTGGGAGATTTTGAAAGTTGCAGTTCATTTTTTTTTCCAAATTCAGCTCTGGGTTTCAGTTTGAATAGCAATCATTTGAGAAATGGCCCACTCTCTAGAATTTTGACATAAGGCATTTGGTTTCTACAACAGTAACGAAAGCACTATAAAACTCCGACATTATTCCAAAAGCTGCCAACTTTCAGGCTTGGCCTTCATCCTGCTGTTCTTTTTTTAATTTTTGTACACATTTGTTTGCCTGCAGGCAAGACTTTTCACTAATCCTCTGACATCATTCCAAAAATGATGCTCTCCTCTTAAAAGCTACATTCAAATTGTCTTCAGAAGTATCCCTTTTATGCCAAATTGAAACTGTGTTCTGTATGCATGTATGTTGAAGCTTGCACTCAAAATATATTTTAATTGGGTAGGGGGGAATCCCTTGGTTGTAATGAAGGTGATCAGGAGTGACACTGCAGCCCTTATTATATTTAATTGGAAAGTTGAGATTTATCTCTACACTAGAAGGATGAGACAAGAAATGAATTTAGGATTACAATATTCCTCCACAGAATCTAAGGACCTCTTTCCACACTCTTCCAGAATCGCCAAGTATCACTGTGGATCATGGCAATTGTGGTGGTGCCCACCCAGAAGGCATGGGGACCTGTCGCTCTGTGCCCCACACCTTCCCTGTCTCCCCCCTACCTCATCAATCAAGGGGGAAAGCCTCAGTAAGATGGCTCAATCCATCTTTCCCTATGGAAAGACAGGAAGCCTCCTGTTGTGTGCTGCCAGCAATTTTTCGGTGGTGACATATTTGGGGTTTTGTTTTTTTGTTTTTTGCACTTTCGCCATGGAGCTGCCCCGGAAATACTTTTCTGGTGTGTGATAGGAGCCGGTGGGCTCCATGCAAAAGTGTAACCCCCACCACTGCCAAATTTTAATCTACGTGAAGAGGTCCTAATGCAGCCTGATTTGTCCTCAAACTCTAAGTCAGTGGTTCTCAACCTGGGGGTCGCCGGATGATTTTGGCCTTCAACTCCTAGAAATCCTAACGGCTGGTAAACTGGCTGGGATTTCTGAGAGTTGTAGGCCAAAAACATCTGGGGACCCCTGGTTCAAAACCACTGCTCTAAGCAAACATGCAAAAAAAATATCTCAGTACAATATATTTGGCCTTCCTCTGTCGGTGATCCGGAAGCTCAAGTTGGTACAAAATGCAGCTGCTCGGCTTCTTGCGGGAAATCCGGTGAGATGCCACATAACACCAATCTTACTGCACCTGCATTGGTTACCAATTGAGCACCGGATCACTTTCAAAGTGATGGTACTCACCTTTAAGGCCTTGCATGGTCTGGGGCCGATGTACCTGAAGGGCCGCCTCACCCCCTACCAACCCCAGAGATCCCTCCATTCTGAAGACCAAGATTTGTTGGAAATTCCCAGTGTCAAGACCTTGCATCTAACAGCAACCAGACGCAGAGCCATTACAGCAGTGGCACCATCACTCTGGAATACTCTGCCACCTGAAGTCCGTGCCTTGCGGGACTTATCAGCTTTCCACAGGGCATGTAAGACATATCTGTTTCGACAGGCCTTTTTTTTTTTTGTAATAATCTTTATTCAATTTTTAATACATATAATTAAAAAAATCACTATAGTTAAAAATAGGATAGTGTAAGCAGGACAGGTCATAGATTAGGGGGTTAGAAGAGTAGACTAGGGGGTATGGAGATGGGGATGGGGGAGATGGGATTTGGATAGGGGGGTGTGGGTATTAAAGTGAGAAATCGAAAAAGGAAGTGCAAAAGTGTTTTAAAAAAATATAAGACAAAGAGCGAGGTTCCCCTCTTCCTTCGGTCTGTCTTCCTGGTGTCTTAGGCGGGGATTTTCCTTTTCATTCCTTTCTTCTCCCTCTTCTCTTTCTCTTCTTTTGTTTCTCTCTTGGTCTGTGGGATTTTCTTTCCTCCCAACTGTGATTCTAAGTCATTTCTGGTTGAAGTATTCTTCTATCATTGTCCAGTCCGTTTCATTTTCTATTTGTCCTTTGTGTTTCTGAATTAGGTAGCTTAGTCTGTCCATATTTTTCACTTCCATAAGTTTTATTTCCCATTCTTCCAGCTCAGGTATCTCTTCCTTTCGCCAGTATCTAGCGTAGAATATCCTTGCTGCTGTTACCGCCAGGAATATAAATTTATCCATGTTTTTGTCTGTTTTCTCATCTGTAATTCCCAGTAGGAATATTTCTGGGGACAGTGGTATTTTTGTCTTCAGTATGCTTTGTAGCTTTTCCTGAATTCTTTTCCAATATAATTTGGCTTTTTTGCAATGCCACCACATGTGGTAATGGGTGCCCTCTGTCTCTCCGCATTTCCAACATTTTGTATTTAAGTTTCTGTAGTATTTCCCAAGTTTCTGGGGTGTTAAGTGCCATCTATAAAATAACTTAATCCAGTTTTCTTTTAGGTCGTACGCTTTTGTGTATTTTAGTTTCTTTGTCCAAATAGTTTCCCACTCCGCCAAACTTATTGATCTCCCTATATTTCTGGCCCACTTTATCATACAGTCCTTTATTCTTTCCCGACAGGCCTTTGACCTTTGATGTTGCTGTTTTTAAATTGTTTTAAATTGTTTTTAAATTGTGTTAGATTTTAGCCTGTTCTTGTAAGCCACTCTGAGCCCCAGGGGAGTGGCGGCATATAAGTTTGAATAATAAATAAATAAGATAGCAAATCTTTGACATTTTATTGGGTTGGTTTTTTGAGAGAATTTGCATATCCCAAGACTCATTTTGTGTATACTGTATCTGCAAACCCACAAAATTTAAAGTGGTTTGCTTGTTGTGTGGAGCATTGAAAAGTAGACAGGCTGTTTCCATCTTTGTGGGCGGCCTTTGTTTATTATGTGTGTGCGTGCCTGTGTGCACTTAGTTTCACAATAGAAATGACATGGGATATTTTTTGCACAAATCGAACAAAACATCATAGGAAGAAAGCATGTCTCACTCCCAGAGGAGTGAGAGTTGTTGACAGGCTGTTCTCCCTGGAAGCCAACCATAAATGAAACACTGACAGGATAGCTTTACATCCCTAGTTTCCAGTGAGTGGTCATGGCATTTACAGACAAACAATCAGAGTGGTTAGTTGGTTCTCTTATCTGCCGGCAAAATCCTGCAACTGTGTTCATTTGGTTCAGAACCACCAGTAACAGTTGCATTAATGAGTGACAGCTCATAGGCATTTAAAAAACAGTAATTCCCTGAATCAGAAATTTATGGGAAGCTAGTAACGTATTATCTGCCAAACACAGGGGAGAATGGTCCACTTCATCCATTTTCCTCTAGTGGCCAGAACCACCGAGAGTGTCAGAACCTGCCTGAATCACTGGAGACGGGAAGAGAAAAGCTATTACACTCTTGTGTTAATCTCATTCATTTCAAGAGGACAACTCCAGTTTTGGACTGGATAGCTTCTATTGGACTTTTCATGCCAGGCTGTTGTAGTTGAATACAAGCTACACATGGCTTCCCTGAGAAAATGAGAGCCAAAATGTGACCCTTGCTCATATCTCTGAGTTTGGCTACAACCATCATAGTGCCCCAGCCATAAATGAAAGCCATCTCATGCTAATGACTGTGGTTGCCCACCCTTATCACACAATTGAAATATTAATAAAAATAATTTATGCCATGTGACTGCTTTTTAACTAGCTGCTTTCAAGACTTTAGATCAAGATTATAAAAGACACACATTTATAAATTATTGGCCTGGAGCACATAGGCACCATATACTATGGGGAACACTTTTCTAGCACTTTAAATTAATTTATTGTTATTCATTCCAGCTGTCTGTGATGTAAACCTTTAGCTATAAATTTGTACCTTCATCCAACACGCCATTAAACTAAAGTGGTGCCCGTGCTGGAGCATATAATAAAACATGTGAATAAGATTTCTGTAGGGACATCTTCCTCCCCCCTCCCCTTAAACTACCCTCTTGGTTAATGACACAGAGAAGTGAGATATAAGTCATTCTGCAGCTCCATTAAAATATGGAAAAGAGGGATAGTGAAAGATATGCACGCAAAAAAGTTCTTGCTTTGCACCGGGGCTCAATTTGGAGTTGTTTTCCTTTGACCAATTGCTTTGATTCCAATCTCATCAGACACTCGGGATGCATCTAGTTTGAAACAACTTGAACTGCCATGGCTCAATGCTATGGAATCATGAGAGTTGTAGTTTTACAAGGTCTGTAGCCTTCTCTACCAAAGGGAACCTGGTACCTCACTAAACCTTGGGAAGCCACGGTGGTCCACGCTCTGGTTACATCCCATATACATTACTGCAATACTCTCTACGTGGGATTGCCTCTGAAGACTGCCTGGAAGCTGCAATTGGTCCAGCGCTCGGCAGCCAGGGTACTGATAGGAGCTGGGTACAGGGAGCGCACAACTCCCTTGCTGCACCAGTTCCACTGGTTGCCAATTAGCTTCCGAGCACAATTCAAAGTGCTGGTTTTAAACTATAAATCCCTATACGGTTCCGACCCAGTTTACCTGTCCAAATGTATTCTGCCTTATGAACCATCAAGGACATTAAGATCTTCGGAGATGCCCTGTTCTCGGTCCCACCACCTTCACAAGCACATGTGGTGGGAACGAGAGACAGGACCTTCTCTGTGGTGGCCCTTTGGCTATGGAGCTCTCTCCCGAGTGAGATTAGATCTGCCCCCTCCCTCTCGTTCTTCTGGAGGCTAGTGAAATCCTGGTTATGGAATGAAGCATTCCCAGAATAATGGCTGAGATGGTTACAGACCACAGTGAGTGACCACATATGTGGACTGAGTTGAACATAATTTTACCTTGGCGATTTGGTATATATGTATTTTAATCTTGTATTGTTGTATGATGTTTTAACTTGTATTCGTAGCATTGAATCCTTGCTGTAAGCTGGTCTGAGTCCCTCTACGAAGGTGAGAAGATCAGGATATAAAAGTTTTAAATAAATAAATAAATAAATTTATTATTTATTTAGAGGATTTCTATACCGGCCTTCTCAACCTCGACGAGGGACTCAGGTCGGTTTATAAATAAATTATAAATCCCAGGATTCCATCATATTGAGCCATGGCAGTTCAAGTTATATCAAACTACATTAATTCTGCCATGTAGAGCCAATCCAGGACAGGATTTCTTATGAAACCAGTGATTAACATTGCCAGAGGTTGTTTATTGACCTAAACACACTAGAACTATCTTCTCACCACAAGACTGGAGAACAAAAGCAAGTCTGTCTTTGTATCTCATCAGCCTTTTCCAAAAGGAACATTCCTGCTTCTCATAAAGGAGAATGGCCGATACTTTGGTAGGGTGTTGCCAAACATGGCTGAGGAAATTCCTGGAGTGTTTTCAAAACAGATCCTATTTGTTTCATTTTTAAAATGAATGGACTCAACTTCACTGCTTTAATTCATCTTCGGTGTTTGAACCAAATTCGGAAAACCATATCCTTACAGTCAGAGGCACACTCGTTTTCATTTGTTTGTGCTTATAGTGGCATGATTTTTGCATTATTTTATTTTCCTCTTGGTGTCAAACCACGATGACAGCCCAGCCCTTGATTGCCCGTGATCATCACCTTTTGTTTTAGAAGCCTTGCACCTTTGTCTGCAGAAGATCCTACATTTGTCAAACTTAGAACTGGATAGTTGAGCTAATCAAAAGCTTATTATCATTTCTATAACAGTGTGTAAAAGGCGTGTAAAACAGTGTGTAAAACAGTGTGTTTGCCTCATATGTGTATTGTAATCCACTCTGAGTCCCCCCTGGGACAAAAAGTAGGATATAAATCAAGTGTATTATTATTATAAGTCACCTTATAATAAAAGTGTGTATTTCCATCTGTTGCTGTTGTTAAACTTGAAATTGATCTTGACTTATGCCAATTTTATTATGGGTTTCTCTTGGCAGAATTTACTCAGAAGAGATGTGTCATTTCTTTCTTTTCAGGCTGAGAGAGTGTGACAGACTGATTAGGGATTTAAGCCCTAGTCTCCCAGAGTCAAATTGCAACACTCAAAATAATTGAACCACACTGTGTCTTACGTATATGCATAAGAAACTAATATGAACAGAGATACAATTTTCAAGTATTTCCACCCCAAGAAGGCACAAGAACTGTGAGAATTGCTTTAGCACAAGGTATTAAAAACATGAAGTTACACCTATCAGTTGGCAATGCATTTTGTATAAATAATGTTTTTGTCAAGAGACACTAGGATCCACAGTTCTTTGCATGCCTCGAAAGTGCTGTGATTGAGCCCAATATAAGTAATCCCTTTTGTAGCACTTTCTCTTCCTAGCGTTTCTGCTAAGGCTATCCCTTATCTGCGCCGCGGCATTACCTATGGAACTTTTGAAACATGCCATGCAACTCTGATTATTTCTCTTTGTTGTCAACATAGATAGTTTACTCTGATGCTGCAATCCCACACAAGGTAGTAAGCGCCATCAATGAAATCTACAGCACTGGTAAAACATGGCTGGGACAAGGCTCTGTGTCTAGAGTCGTGCGTATTGTCAACTTTAGTACTAATTGTCTTTGCGTGATTGATAAATGAGGATAAATGCAGGAAATAAATGCAGGGTAATGAGAAGGAATGATGCCCAAAGTGAATAAACCAAAATACAGACAAAATTCTCTCTCTCTCTTTCTCTCTCTTGCACACACACAGAGCTACACCTTGCATCCATGAAATAACCAAGGGCTTAATTTAGCAGGAATCTCTACAATAATATCCTTGTTGAATTAAATTGGAGATGTCTAAAAGCACTACTCTGAAATGGTAGATTGTGAACTCTGGGTCAAATCTGTCAGTCTCCAAATCTATCATCTTTGTTGGCATTTAACAGACACTGCCTCCTCTTCCCTTGTACCAAAGTCACTTCTAGCAACACATTCCATGTCCTACCAACCACCACACTGTACTGTCTACATTTCATTTGTCGCAGTTGCCAGAGACGGCCCTAGGTAATTTTCAATGGTAAGCAAACAGTATTTTGGCGCCGCCGTTCCCCCCCCCCCCCCCCACCACCAATCACTGATATATATTTTCTGTTCGTCGTGGGAGTTCTGTGTGCCATATTTGGTTCAATTCCATCATTGGTGGAGTTCAGAATGCTCTTTGATTGTAGGTGAACTATACATCCCAGTAACGACAACTCGCATATGTCAAGGTCTATTTTCCCCCAAGAGCGCCTCAAGAGCGCCCCTGGGCAAAATTAACTGTACTGCAAATGCTTACTTCGCGTAATGGGTTGAGCCACCCCTGGCAGTTGCCCACTCCACCCCTTTCAGTGTCCATCTATGATATCATTGAAGAATAATCCAGGAATTCAGCAAGCACAATTCAGTGTGTGTTAACCTTTTTATTATCATTATGCAACTGTCACATCTAATAATATCATTTAACCTTCTAACTTAAGTACAAATTACTATTTCATACATCCCTGATATTTGAGTTCTTGTTTTACTTATGATATCAAACTTTAATTTATTTTGCAGTGCTTGATTTCAAGACCATTCATGGTTGCCTGGAACTTCAATTAAGGATTTTGAAGGATAGTCAGAAATTTAGAACATAAATATGGTAGATATGCTAGATAGATATAAATAGATAAGTTTTATAAAATGTTATATATGATAACATCCCAGGAAATACAGGAATGTGAAAAATAAAAGAATGAAAATCATAGTCCTGTGCTTAACAAGAAAGAGATAGGTACAGATCCTGAATGCAGCCATAGTCAAGGTCATTATTTGAAAATAGAAAAATAATATATATGACTTGTTACTGTGCTGGTTATTACATAGCATTCATATGTTCCTAGTGCAGCTTGTGCTTGACCTTGAATTAGATTACTCTTTAAATGTTCTGAGGTACAGTAGATTTCTGACACTGGGCCCATCAGGTTGCCATGGAAAGCTTCATCTTAGAAGTTTCTTGCCTAGGGAGAAGGTATGGAGCCTGATGATTCTTCCATCAGAAACCTATCATTCTCAGACTCTGATTGACTTCTTTTTCAGCCAACTAACTGAGCAATATTAACTCATTTTCCAGACGAGATCCTGCCAAATGAAAGATTTTCCAGTCAGTTCATCATTGGATAATGGACTTGCATGCAACCATAGTGTGTGTGGGAAGCATAGCATACACACTGGTATGTATAGTGTATAGTGCACATGGGGGGCAGACCCAAAATTAATAAGAACATCAGCCCTAGCCTTATCTTACTCAACTGCTGAGTATGCCTGCCCTGTTTGGCATAGGTCTCCCCATGCAAAGCAGGTGAACATAGCATTGAATGAAAGATGCAGAATAATCACAGAGTGTCTTAAACCTAGACCTGTTGATAATTCTATAAGCTAGCTGATATTGCCCCCCTTGATGTGCGATGGGAAGTTGCTGCTAAATGTGAGAGAAATAAGGTTGAACACTGTGAACGCCATCCACTACATGGCTACCAGCCTCCTCCCAGTAGGCTCAAATCAAGGAAAAGTTTTATGAGAACTACCACTCCTCTTTGTGTGCCCCCCCCCCCCAGCAACACCAAGGGTATCCCTCTGGGCAGCTAAATCAGGAAATCCCAACTGGATTGCCCCCCCCCCCTGCGCAAGGGTCTTCAAGAATGGAAGTCCCCGAATAGACTAAGAAGCAGAGTGGGTAGATCAAAAAACCACCTGGCAAAATGGCACTACCTAAAAGAATCCTGTACCTTGTGTGACTGTTGAGCAGAACAGACAACTCTGCATTTGTATGCTTGTCCATTGTGCCCTGCCTCATGTACAGAGGAGGAATTGTTGGAGGCTACAGACAATGCCATTGCTGTTGTCCATTTTTGGTCAAAAGATATTTAGCCGCCTGCACACCTTCTATTTTTATCAGTTTTATACTAATTTATGCAATGCTTTTGATACGAAATAAATAAATGTCAGGTAGTCCTCTGTTTATCTATCTACCTTCTCTGATTCTAGAAGCTGTCTCAAGGTGAAGGAGAGGATTACACAGAAAAGTCAATTTTTCAAACAGTATCCTGGACCCCACAGCTAAAGACTGCTTTACAGAGGCTCCTACAGATGCTCCAGGAGTGCATCTTCATTCTGTCCTCTTTTCTCATTCTTTCTCAACTGCAAGGGGCCAAAATGCTCCCGTTTGATAAGATGGCAGATAACTTCTTCACTCTTCAATGCTAAATGTTGTTGCATTTCCAACATCTTCTACCTCCTCCATTTGGCCTGCTTCCTCTCCCTTGTCCTCTTTTTCCTTATCTCACGTCCAATTTCCATCATTGTACTTGTTTTCTCACTCATTCCCTATCCTTCTTTATTCTCTTTTCCTATCTTCTTTCTCCACTTCTGCAAGCTACAGTCTTCCCTTTCCTTCACGTCCCCCTCTTTGTCTCTCTAGTTCTTTGTCTTTTGCCCACATGCTACTCCCAAAGAAAACCCTGAATCCATGATTGAGAAATGTTAGATCTGCAACATTTTAAAATGCTGCAAATCTAACACTTAAATTCAATGGGGCTTGATTCAGAACAGCTGTGCAAAAACAGGATTCCCTATTAGTCATGATTGCCTTGTAGGTGGTCTATCCTCCTCCTAATATATCTCCCTTATGACATCACTGAGGCCTATCCCATGTTAGGAACAAAAAAAAGATTCTACTGCAAAATATTCCAAAGCAGAAACATGCAGCATCCATTGAATGGATGTCATCTTTTCCAGTAATTTATATCAAGAACTTATTAAAGACAACCATTTTCCTTGAGAGCTGTTTGCAAAATGACAGATTTCCCACCATGCCAGAATGTTATGCCCATTTATAATGCAGGAACATAATAAGCACCATATTCTATTGATACGTATTTCCAGATGTATTGAACTCATCCACTGTTGAGTAATATTCAGTGCCACAAGCCAAAAGTCACAGTCTGTCAATGAGTTCACAATGTGTTTCTCTTTAAGGGATGGAGTGGGAAATTCTACCATAACAGATAGAGAGGAACCTTCTATAATTACCAAGAAAATATGCAAAAATACTGTTCACTATACATACCAGTGTGTATGCTATGCTTCCCACACACACTATGGTTGCATGCAAGTCCATTATCCAATGATGAACTGACTGGAAGATCTTTCATTTGGCAGGATCTCGTCTGGACAATGACTTCATATTGCTCAGTTAGTTGGCTGGGAAAGAAGTCAATCAGAGTCTGAGAATGGTAGGTTTCTGATAGGAGAATCACGTGCTGCCAGTAAGTTTCCGCAGGATTTTATTGTGTGCAGTTACTTTGTGCTTGGTGTTCAAGCAGTGTTTCCTCTATGCTAGAGTTTGATCTAAGGTGACACCGAGATATTTAGGATGGAAACAATGTTCAAGTTCTTGATCTTCCCAGATGACTTTCAATTTCCTGTTGGCTTCACGGCTGCGTAGATGGAAAGCACATACTTGTGTTTTGGCAGGGTTAGGCTTCAGGTGGTTATCTTTGAAGTAGCCACTTATATGATTTGGCCAGGGTGGTCCATGCCTGGGGGTTGGGAATCAACCTGTGTTTGTGTTCCAGGATGACCATGATGCTTCTGATGTGGGCAATGATGTGGGCAAAGATGTAGGCAATGCTGTGAGAAATGATGAGGGAAATGATGGTGCTGAGGCTGAGGTGCAAGATGGAGATGGTTTGGTCAATGATTTTCTTGCAGACAATGGCAGAGAGGCCCCAGTGCAAAGGGCAGTTTCAACTGTTTCAAAGTCTTTTGCTTGTGTTGTTAGGCCAAGATCATCAGCATATATAAAGCTCTTTGTGAGTGGTGGTTGTGGCTGATCATTAGTAAAGATATTAAACAAGGTTGGTGCAAGAACTCTGCCTTGGGGTAAGCTATTCTTTTGCCTCCTCCATCTACCTGACAAAAGGTCCAACTCTTGTATACCGAGCAGTGCAAGATGGAACAAAAGTATATCTGACAGGCGAGTGTTCATTTCCTGCATAAACCTCCAGCAAAGAAGAACCTACCAGTTTCCGATGCCAACTACAAGGATTGAATGAAAAGTAATGCCTCCACCTTCGTAACTCCTCAACAGATGGCAGTACTGGTATGCGGCAAGTACTGGTTTGTTCAGTAGACTCTCCTCTACAGTTCCATTTTGGCAGGAACTGTGTTGTTAAAGTGTGAAGTATGGAACCCTATGCAGATGGTTGGTCAATGCGACTTAAGCAAAGTACAGTCATTGAATTCTTGACAGCAGAAGGTGTCACCCAAAAGGAGATTCTTCAGAGAATGCAAGCTGTTTATAGTGATTGTGTTAATGTGAGTACTGTGCGTCATTGGATGAGTAAGTTTAAAGATGTTGAGGTGGGAACATCTGACTTGTGTGACAAACAAAAAGTTGGACGTCCTGTGACAGCAACCACTGAGTTTCACAAGCAAAAGGTTGACAGATTGATTCAAGATAATTGTTGTATCACTCAGATATTTCAAGCATAATCAGCGTTTCACAAGAACGTGTGGGTCACATTATTGCTTTGCTTGGCTATCGGAAGAACTTTGCATATTGGGTTGCGGAAACAGAGTGTCGACTTCTTCCATGAGGGCTTCAGAAAACTTGTTCACCGTTGGCAGAAATGTATCCAATTGTCTGGTGATTATGAATAGTGGTAGTTAAAGAGCAGATTCTATGAATTATTTCTGCATTTGATTTATTTAAATATTCCCATCCAAACCCAAGTAACAAAGGTGGAGGCATTACTTTTCATTCAAGCCTCGTAGTCCATTGTTGGATGACTTTGACTTAGCAATCTCCTGTGAGTTGAAACAATGGAGCATAACTTCAAGACGTGAGATGCACTCTGGCCCTGCATTTTGCTGGCCAGTTTACTAACACTTTTTTTGATCTTGCCTCCTGTATTGTTTTTTTGTGGCTGATGGGGATAGGTTGGGTCAACTGGCATCTGTAAGTGCTGGCTACGTTCTTAAACTTTCACAACACCTTAAGGCCTATTTCTGTAACAGGCTCTTTCAGATATAGTGCCAGGAAATGTTAATTACTGCAGTGCAGTTTCTTGTTTTCTGTGGCGCAATAACGATTAATTTATACTGTTTGGGAAAACACTTTCAACTTATACATTTTTTATTAAAGGTCAATAAAAGTAAATCAATACAGTGTGAAGAGTATTGTTCCAAAACAGAAAGCCCTTGTTTTATATACTTGCAGTGTAATAAAAATTTGGTGTTGATATAGTCAGTGGCTCTACTCTAATGACAGGCCATCCTGCTTCTCAAGAATGCAATTTAAAAATGCTGGCCTTGCACTTGCTAAAATAATTAGCAGCTCTTTCATTGAGCCTTAACACAATAGGGTAAGACTGATTAGGTCTTATCATAAGACCTAAGTAGTTCACTGTTGTGATTTTTTTTAATTGGGTAGATCATGTTTATTTAAACCATAGGTAGATAAACAGAGGACTACCTGACAGAAATCAAGGCCTCTACTGAATTTAAGCATTAATTTTCAGCCAACACAGGAAACTGCCAAAGAGGAATCAGACGAAACAGGATGGCAAAACTTTCCAGGTTCGCCACCTGTTTTCTCAACTATTTTTAAATGTGCCAGTTTCTGTCTTCTTCTCCTACGTTCCCTCTTCATCCTCAATATATTGAGTGGAAGTCGTTTTCACTCAGTGGGTTGTTGTAGGTTTTTTGGGCTGTATGGCCATGTTCTAGAAGCATTCTCTCCTGACATTTTGCCTTCATCTGGCAGACATCCTCAAAGGTTGTGAGGTTTGTTGGAAACTAGGAAAATTGGATTTAAATATCTGTGGAAGGTCCAGGGTGGGAGAAAGAACTCTTGTCTGTTGGAGCTAGGTGTGAATGTTTCAATTGGCCACCTTGAGTAGCATTTGATGCCCTGACAGTTTTTAGGTGTGACTTGTTACTTCCTGGGAAATTCCTATTATTATTATTATTATTATTATTATTATTATTATTTATTAATTAACAAGCAGAGCTGGATGGCCACCTGGGGAGGGCTTGGATGGTGTCTTCCTGCCTGGCAGGAGTGAGGTTGGACTGGATGGCCACTGGGGTCCCTTCCAACTCAAAGGTCCCATTATTATTATTATTATTATTATTATTATTATTATTATTATCCAGCAAAACTGGATGGTCACCTGTTGGGAGGGCTTGGATTGGGTCCTCCTGCCTGGCAGGAGTGAATGGGGTTGGACTGGATGGCCATTGGGGTCCCTTCCAACTCAAGGGTCCCATTATTGTTGTGATCCAGCAAAACTGGATGGCCACCTGTTGGGAGGGCTTGGATATGTATTCCTCGTTGGCAGAATTGGAGTCAGATTGGATGGCCATTAGGGTCCCTTCCAACTCTAGAATTCAATTATTATGGTTGTTATTAAGCAAAGCAGGATGGCCACCTATCATCCCGATGTGTGTTTCTGCCTGGAAGAATTAGGGTTAGACTGGCTGGCCATTGGAGTCCTGTCCAACTCTAGGATTCTATTATCATTGTTGTTGCTGTTGGGGAAAGGACGTTGGACCTGGCCCTGGGCTCACTCTAGGTAAGGTAAATGTTTTCCCCTGACATTAAGTCCAATCGTGTCCAGCTCTGGGAGTTGGTGCTCATCTCCATTTCTAAGCCTAAGAGCCGGACATGCGTACTCAGCAGCAGAATAGCATAGCGCAAGGGCAGATGTCTTCACTGTGTCTGGTTGTGATCCCCAGGTTGTGCCAGTCAGCTTTCGTATGATATTGTTTCTAGCGCCCACTTTTTGCTTGATGTTCAGAGTCGGGTACGCAAGAGGGGTAGTCTTGTATGGTGAGTATATCCCAAACTCTATATTTTAACTGGAAAATGTGGGGGTCGTCTTATACGCCCAGTCGTCTTATACACCGGAATATATGGTAGTTGTGTCCAACTCTGGGAGGTGGTGCTCATCTCCATTTGTATTATATAGGCAATGTAGACCCATGTGGTGCAGTTCAATGCAGTTAAACTGCTTTATATGGGTCTACACTGACTATATAATGTGTATGTATATTGTAGTTATATGTTATGTGTGTAAAGGTAAGTCAAAGGTTTTCCCCTGACATTAAGTTTAGTCGTGTCCAATTCTGGGGATTGGTGCTCATCTCCTTTTCTTAGCCAAAGAGCCAACATTGTCCATAGGTCATGTTACAAGGAGCGGTCAACCCTCCTATTTAAACAGTTCCAATGGCTGCAGATAAGTTTCCGGTCCCAATTCAAGGTGCGGGTTATTACCTATAAAGCTCTAAATGGTTCAGGACTCACCTACTGGCATGACCACATCCTTCCCTACGAGCCAATATGGTCCCTAAGATCTTCCGAGGATGCCCTTCTCTCGCTCCCATACCCGTCTCAGGCAGGGTTGGTGGGGACAAGAGAGAGGTCATTCTCGGTGGTGGCCCCTCGTCTCTGGAACTCCCTCCCCAGGGAGATTAGGCGGGCACCCTCCCAATCTACATTCCGCAAGGAATTAAAAACGTGTATGTTTCTTAATGCATTTGATTGAGTCATGATCTGAACCCATCCTTGGAATTCCTATATCACATTATTATATACATTTTCTAAGTTTTAAGTTGAATTAATCTTGTTCAATTGCTCTGATCAATGCTATTTCCTATTCTATTATACATTTCTATTTACCTTATTGATTCACTTATCTTTGAATTAGTTTGCACAGTGGCCTTCCCCTCCCCTCCAAAATTTTAGCCTGTTGTTGCTTGATACATGTTTATTAATGTCTGCTGTTTTATACTGTTTTAAATGGTTATTCTTTTTGATTTTTTAAAATTGTACATGCAAGCCTCCCCGAGTTCCTTTAGGGAGATGGAGGCAGGGTAGAAAAATAAAGTTCTTCTTCTTCTTCTTCTCCTCCTTCTTCATGTGTTACCTTCCTGCCAAAGTGGTACCTATTGATCTGCTCCCATTTACATGTTTTCAAATTGCTTTATTAGCAAAAGCTGGGGCTAACAGCGGGTACTCACGCCACTCTCCGGATTCAAACTGCTGATCTTTCAGTCAGCAAGTTCAGTAGTTTAACCTGCGGTGCCACCAGGAGCCTCTTAGCATGTTACACTTCTTAAATTTTATTATTGAGGGAAAGAATGAGTAACTGGGAAACTCTGCCAATTGGTGCAGTGATTAAAATCTTCACAGTTCAGGACTTATTCTGCATTCAATTTGCATGCTGTTTTCTGAGCTCAAAATAACATTTTCTGCAAACAAAAATACCTCTGTATGAATGTCAGTTAGTGAACAAACAATGCTATTTTCTAAATCACAATGGGAAATATTCTTCACAAAATTAGTGCCTGTGAGGTTTTAAAGACAGAGAAAACACTATTTTAAATACAGAAAACATTCTTTTCTGCATAGAAAAAAATATTTTTGCACAGGAATGTTACCTTCTGCATAGAAAATGCTGCTTCATTGTTAGAAAATATTCTTTTCTACATTAAAAGAACATGTGTTACATGTGTCACCATTTTCCTCTCTGTCAGCATATGCAGCAATAGGTAGGAAATGTTTGTGAAATATTAACTAGGACTTTATATAAAAACTACTAAGTCATGAGTGTTTACTAATGATTGTGATTAGATAGTACTTCTGCTGCTTGTAATAGTATCCTTTTATTTGTCTTACTATCCTCTGCCTATAACAAGGAAATTTATTTCGATAGAAAGAAAGCCCTAGTCATCATGCAACATTTTCCCTCTATGGCCCCCATACTTCAGTCCAAAAGGTGTCAAGTGTAAAATCTGGCAGCAAACTTTCTGTTTATCCAAGGTTCTTCCTGAATCAAGATGTGCATTATTCTCCAAACATTTACATTGTAATAGTACAGAATAATATAGTTCAAGACATATATTGTAGGTAAATGTAGCTTGATTTACAAAATATCAGTTACAAAATTTTACAAAAGAATATTTTACAAAATATTCTCTATGTGCTGGCCACCTCCTTGAATATATATATGAGTTTGTTAATTTTTCCTTTGTATGGAGTTTTTTGGGACACTTTTACACCCTGATAGCATACCTGCTTATAAGCTTACCTGCTTGCAAGTTCTTGTGATAGCCATGCAAGTTAAAATAATGTAAGTCAATGTTAATTGTAAAACTTTGATACTATTTAACTATTATGTCTCCATCCTATAGTATTGTTAGTTTTATAATTTTATAAATTATGTTGACTAATTCACTGGAGAACCCTAGTACTTCACAAAACTACAAATTTATTTATTTATTTATTTATTTATTTATTTATTTATTTGCTTTACTTCTATACCGCCTTTCTCAGCCGAGATGGCGACTCAAGGCGGTTTACATAGTAAAGATCAACACAACAACATCAAAAAGGCAATTAAAAATACACTATACAACATATCAAATCAAAAACAATCATTATCATAGACGTGCGCCTCAGCAAACAAATCAGAATCAGAATCCGTAATCATAATCCTTTATACCAATTCCTATGTTCAGTTGTACCATCTTACTGTATTTCATTGCACTATTTAGCCAAACGCTTGTTCGTAAAGCCAAGTCTTGACCTTCCTCCGGAATGCCAGCAGTGAAGGGGCCTGTCTGATGTCCACAGGTAGGGCATTCCACAGCCGAGGGGCCACCACCGAGAAGGCCCTGTCCCTCGTCCCCGCCAAACGCGCCTGCGATGCGGGCGGGACCGAGAGCAGGGCCTCCCCAGACGATCTTAATGTCCTAGTCGGTTCATAGGTGGAGATGCGTTCGGAGAGGTAAGTAGGGCCAGAACCGTTTAGGGCTTTATAGGCTAAAGCCAGCACCTTGAATTGTGCCCGGTAGCAGATTGGCAGCCAGTGGAGCTGGCGCAACAGAGGAGTGGTGTGCTCCCTGAGTGCCGCTCCTGTTAGCAACCTGGCTGCCGAACGTTGGACCAATTGAAGCTTCCGAGCAGTCTTCAAGGGCAACCCCACTAAGCGGTATGTAACCAGAGCGTGGACTACCGTGGCCAAGTCAGACTTCCCAAGGTACGGTCACAGCTGGCGCACGAGTTTTAATTGTGCAAATGCTCCCCTGGTCACCGCCGAAACCTGGGGTTCCAGGCTCAGCGATGAGTCCAGGGTCACACCCAAGCTGTGAACCTGTGTCTTCAAGGGGAGTGCGACCCCATCCAACACAGGCTGTAAACCTATACCCTGTTTGGCCTTGCGACTGACCAGGAGTACTTCTGTCTTGTCTGGATTCAACTTCAATTTGTTCGCCCTCATCCAGACCGTCACAGCGGCCAAGCACCGGTTCAGGACCTGGACAGCCTCCTTAGTAGCAGGTGGGAAGGAGTGACAGAGTTGGACAAATATCAGGATTCCATAATTAAAGTGCTTACAGATGCCATGATTCTACAGTGTGAAAGGAATTGTGTATGTAATTCCATCCCTGGATAAGGGGTATATTTGTTTGGCCCCAGCACTATTGTAGAACCTTGGCTAGGTTCCACCTCTACGCATGTAAGAGATTGAGAAGTAGTGATAAGATGGTACAAGGAACTATCCTACTTTTAACTGCAAGCTGAAGCTATGGTCTAGAAGTCCAGACATTGTTATGAATGCTGTGGCTTTTGAATGGAATCCCTTACCATTGAATTGAATATGAATGTACCTGGGAATACCCCAGAACTGCTTCAGTCACGTCTTCCTGTTTCTCTCCACAACTTCAGAGCTACTCTATGAAGCTACTAGATGTGTTGATAGATGCTAGAGCAGAATAAAATCCTGATGATTCCTCAGATTTGCCAGTCTATGCTGTGCCTGTAGTTAGTTATTCTATTGATTGTATGTTGGTTGCTCACATTATCTGACTATACTAGCAGCAGGAATCATTTGCCACTACAGGTGTTGTTGAATTACAAATCCCATCAGCCATAATCAACAAATAATGAGGAATGCTACATGTTGCCATCCAACAGCATCTTGAAAGCCCCACTTTCCTCACCCTTAGTCTATATGAAGAAGGCCTTGGTGGGAGGGATACAGAATGTATTTATTTATTTATTTCAGGTATTTGTACCCTGCCCTTCAAATGGGGGGGGGGGGGCTCAGGGCAGCTTCCAGCCAGCACATGTTTGATGCCTACAAGCAACACAACAAAACGCACATCAAAACAATTATTATAAATCATTACAAAAAATTAGATTAATAAAATCAGGTCTACTAAAAAGAAAGCCAGTCTGGTGGCTATTGTTCCATCGAGTTCTGTAATTGAAGCTCTATTAAACTTGTCCATAAACAATTTCCAGAAGCTTAGTAGTTACTGTAAGTAGTTACTGTAAGAGAGTATCAGGATATAGCAGACAGGATTTTTCTTAGATAGTTATCAGAAGTCTGCATCTGATTTAAGGGCTTTGCATTTTACTTGTCACCTGGGATTAGGTACATCCTGCCACTAGGTTCTGTCTAATCTTGGAAGCTATTGGGGGTCAGTCCTGTTTACTACTTGGATGGGAAACTGTTATGGAAAAGCAGGTGCTGTTGTATTATTTCAGTAGATAGAAATAGTGGAACTCTCTGACTATTCCTTGCTTGAGAAAACCCTATGAAATGTGTGGGGTCACCATAAGTCAACAGATGAAACACACTAAACATGAGTAGTCAGCCACCAATTAGAAGGCAGTAATGAGGGCACTAGGTTAGTGCAACTGGTGCTGCAATATCAAGGTAATTTACACATTGGTGGATCCCTCCACTCATGAATCAGAACAAATTTGCATCTCTGGTGATGAGATTTAGACAAGAACAGAGATTGGGCTAATGGATGCTGATGTCACAAAGGTTGCTTATTCCTTCACATGACAATAGGAGTGGGCCTCAACTCAACAGGACTGAATGGGAGGAGAGACATACAGAGAGAGGTCTGAACAGAGGCATGAGGCAGAGACCAATGGAAAAGTTCCAGGAGATGGAAGAAGTAAAGAAAGTAAGGTGGGCCAGCTATAAACATGACATTTCCAATTCAAGAGAGATATTGACAAGCTGGAATGTGTCCAGAGGAGGGTGACTAAAATGATCAAGGGTCTGGAGAACAAGCCCTATGAGGAGCGGCTTAGGGAACTGGGCATGTTTAGCCTGAAGAAGAGAAGGCTGAGAGGAGATATGGTAGCCATGTATAAATATGTGAGAGGAAGCCACAGGGAGGAGGGAGCAAGCTTGTTTTCTGCTTCCTTGGAGACTAGGACGCGGAACAATGGCTTCAAACTACAAGAGAGGAGATTCCATCTGAACATTAGGAAGAACTTCCTGACTGTGAGAGCCGTTCAGCAGTGGAACTCTCTGCCCCGGAGTGTGGTGGAGGCTCCTTCTTTGGAAGCTCTTAAGCAGAGGCTGGATGGCCATCTGTCAGGGGTGATTTGAATGCAATATTCCTGCTTCTTGGCAGGGGGTTGGACTGGATGGCCCATGAGGTCTCTTCCAACTCTTTGATTCTATGATTCTATGATTCTATGATTCCATACACACCCCCAACCATTTTATTGAAGTATCATTCATATGAGTATAAATATTCTATTTTGGTTCAGTACATCTGGTAAATTAGTAGCAGTAATAAATTAGTAAGCTTTGCTTCTGAGTAATCAGGTTTAACTTTAATATGATTATGTCAGATAATGTTCAGAAGATATTAAAGCAGATCTTCTGGTCTGCTTTAAGCGGAAGCGGATGATTAATGGATTGAGTGGAGCACAGGAAAATACCCAGAGCAAAGGTCGGCCCCACTTCCTCGACCCAGCTGTTTTGGTTTAGTGTTTACTTTTAATTAAGTTTGGCTCTGACTAATGATGATAGTTTAAAGGGAATTCACTCACCTATTTATCTGACTTTACATCTGAAATTAAGACCCCTCCCTCCAGTTGTATTCTGTCAAAATATTTGCAATGAAGATCCCAGAAAGCTGGCTGAATTTACCCCAGAATTTTACACATAGAAAGTATATTTCCTGTCTTTGTGCTCTATAGTTGTTTCCCTCTGTCCTTTCAGCTGTTTCCAGCCGAATGCTGTAGTTGCTGCTACTGTGATAAGAAACAAAGTGCTAACTGATTTCTAAAGAGTGGCTTCAGTTTGAAGATCATTGAAAGCAGCAGGACAAGCATATTTTCTCCCAGCTCTCAGCCTACTTAGTGTTGTAGTGAGCTGACACAATTCCAGAGAGCCTGTGGAGTTGAGGAGCTTTTACATCTGGTGAAAGTCTGCTTGACAACAAGAACTTAGAATATAGACAACCAACTAGCCCTGTCTATGTGAGCATCAATATTTCAAAAACACACATGGGAGTGTGGATGGAGGAAAAGTTGGTTTGTGGTGGCAGGCTCTGAACCCTTCCAGGCAGCACATATGTGCATAGGTTTTTCTCCTGCCTTTCTGGAATATAGCGCCTTCATATGCAGAAAGCTCAGCTACTTTTCCGTTTGCTTCCAAGCTCAGTTCAAAGCTAAGATGGGCAGCATGCAGCTCCCTACTCATTTTTCTCCGGTTGCAGCCACTGCATCTGATTTTCCTTCTACCCAGCTGGGTTTTGGCAGTGCTATAGTAACATTTAAACCTGGAATTTATTTTGAAACAATGATTGCGGGAAATGTGTGTGTGTGCCTTCGAGTTGACTTATAGTAATTCAATAGCACTGGGTTTTCTTAGGCACAAAATGTTCAGTGGTGGTTTGTCATCGCCTGCCTTTGCAACATAGACTAGTGTTACTTAACTGTCCCTCAACCAAGTACTGGGAAATTGTTGTTTCTATTTGATGCTTGATGTTTTGTCTTATGTCTGTTATAACAGGCTGTGTGTTTTTTATTCAATTTTAGTTGTTAAGTCATAATTTGTATTTATATGTTGGGATGTTTGAATTTTGTTAATATGGATGTATTGTTGTATTTGGGCATTGAATGTTTGCCCTTTATGTTTGGAATTTGCCCTGAGTCCCCTCAGGGAGATAGAACAGAATATAAATAAAGTGTTTTATTATTATTATTATTATTATTATTATTATTATTATTATTATTATTACTAAATAGGCCTGATCCCCTTAACTTGTGGAATCAGATGGGATCTGGTGCCTACATGGCATTTAGGCTGATTTTTAACTAAATAATTCTGTAGAGCAATTTGGTTTTAAAAGAAACTGCAAGCTTCTTTGTTTCCAAAAAATTCTTGAGGTTTTGTGGCCCTGCTTACCTGTCCGAATGTATCTCTCCTTACGAACCCTCTAGAAATTTAAGATCTTCTGGGGAGGCCCTGCTCTTGGCCCTGCCATCTTCACGGGCTCGATTGGCGGGGACGAGGGATAGGGCCTTCTCAGCGGTGGCCCCTCGGTTGTGGAATGCCCTCCCCAGGGACATTAGATCAGCCCCCAACCTCTTAACGTTTCGCAAAAAGGTAAAACCTGACTATATGAGCAGACCTTCCCAAACGTAGTGTAGCTATTAAACTCTGATCTCGGAATGGTTGGACAACGTGACTGGATAATGACTGGTAATGAAATGCGGAGGACTTATGGTTTTTATTGTGTTACTGATGTTAATTGTAATGAATTTTACCTGTGTTAAATGTTTTTAATGTTTAAATTATTTTTGTACTGTTGTGTGCATTGAATTGTGCCATTTTGTAAACCGCCATGAGTCGCCCTCGGGCTGAGAATGGCAGTATAGAAGCTTACTAAATAAATAAATATTAGTGTCATGTGAAATAGCAAATTCACTTGTAGTGGTTGTGGGCCCGGTGTTGGGGTAGAGTAGGCAATGTTGCCCTGATTTAAGGTGATACCTCTCAAATTATTGCTTAAAACAATCTGTTCTCAATGAGAAATTCTTGTTCCATACAAATCCCCTGTGTGCTTAGACCAACAGCATCAAGTCTTTTAAAAAATATTTTTATTGAATTTTTAGGGGAAAGGGGGGGCAGAAAGAAAAAATGGGGGGTAAAAAGGGGTAGGAAAATTGAACTAGTAGAAAGGAAAAAGGAGAAAGAGACTAACTATGGTGAAAGGGATATGGAGGTTTCCTTACTAATGGGAGTGGGAGTGAAAGGACTAGAGGGAGAGGGAAGACAAAAAATTAGGGTAAAAAATGAAAATGAAAAAAAAACATAATGAAGAAGAAAAAGAAAAAAATGGGAAAATAGTAAAAAAAATGTATGTAAAAAAGGGAGTAAAAATAAAAATAGAAATAGAAATCTTCTTATTTACTTCCGAACTCTTTTCCTATCCGGGCAATTAGACTCTTGCATATAAGTTGTAATTAGTCTCTCCATCTTCTCATAGTTGCATTATTTCCATCTAATTATTTGGAAAAAAAATGTCTAGTAAAGTCCAGTCTGTAGGGCATTTGGGTTTGCCTTCATGTCCTTTAAAAAAAAGGTTAATCTGTCCATGTTCTTTATATCCATTATTTTTAATTTCTATTCTTCTTCTGTTGGGTTTTCTCTTGTCTTCCAGTGTCTTGCAAATACAATTCTGGCTGCAGTTATCATATAATTGAATAGGATATCTTAATTATTGTTCATATTCATGTCTATTATCCCTAATAAATAGTATTCAAGTTTTGGTTGAAATTTTATTTTTAAGATTTTCTGAATATTTTCATGAATCATTTTCCAATAATTTTTGGCAATTTTACACCCCCACCGCATATGGAAAAAGATTCCAGTTTGTGCCACATTTCCTGCAACAGTCTTTAACATTTTTATAAAATTTGTCCAATTTTTGTGGTGTGATGTACCACTGGTACATCATCCTGTACCAATTTTCTTGTAGATCAAAAGAATATGTATACTTTATTTTTTTTCTTCCACATTAGTTCCCATTCTTCCATTTTTATTGATCTTCTAATATATGCAGCCCACTTTGTCATGCAATCCTTGACCTGTTCTTGCTCCATAAACCATTGCAACAAAATTTTATAAATTTTTGCTATTGTCTTCTTTTCCGTCAACAGCAACAAGTCTAATGGCGATCCAAAAAAGGGTGACAGCTTTGAGGTGTATGACTGCTCTTCCTTTGTGGTAGTGTCCCTGCTACCTCAAGGGTAATCCATTATTGCACCTCCATATATATGGCCAAGCTTGCACATGATGTAAGACTTACATGGGTGAAAGAATCTTCTAACTTTGAATGTAGATTACCTTGGCAGATTTGCCTCAAACATACACACTCAGTTTTATGTCACAGGGGATTTTCTTATTTCTATATATGGCACTAAAATTAAAATGTACATAGTAATCACTGGGGAAGAAGAGGATTAACTTGCTTGCAATACTGACTCGGCTACTAATGTAACTATATGAATTTTAAGAGGTAATTAATAAAAGGGGAAGTAATTGATAACACTACACAAAATTCAGTTGTCTCCCCTTTGGATGCTGTCAGAAAGAACCTGTCTGACAATCAGCTTATGTGTAGTTTCATTCAAATGAATAGGCCTACAGAAGGTATATCATATTTGTTCATCATCCTTATAACAGCTTAATTAATTATGGTTTGAATAAAGTAGGGGAGTTACTTTTTGAAAATAACTGATTATAGGTATAATCACAATCCCCTTATTGCTATTATAATTTTAGTGATGAAGGCTTTCCTTTCCTATCTCTCAAAAGTAACTACATTTGTCACCTGATCACATTAAGCGATAATCTGTTTCTGAGCTCGATTGCATAATAATCCCGATGGGTCCTATCAAATGATGTTTGTCCTCTGTCATCACCAACCCATTGGAAAATGTATGCAAAAGGTGGCAGAAATTAAGTATTTGGACGAAGGTTTCGTATTGTGTTTTAAAATATAAATTGCATGAAATGTGCTGCCTCCACCTTCGTTACTTGGGTTTGGATGGGAATATTTTAATAAATCAAACACAGAAATAATCCTTAGAATGTGCTCTTTAACTACCACTATTCACTTTTCCACATAAACACCAGACAATTGGTTACATTTCTGCCAACGATGAACAAGTTTTCTGAAGCCATCATGGACACTCTGTTTGCACAACCAGCGTCTCACAGTTCTCTCAACATCTTCATCAGAAGCATAATGATGTCCCCACAGATCTTCTTTCATTATTGGGAACAGAAATGCCCATTATGCTTGAAATTTCTCTCTGAGTGATATAACTATCATCCTGAATCAATCTGTCAAGCTTTTGTTTGTGAAACTTGGTGGTTGCTGTCACAGGATGTCCAACGTTTTGTTTGTCATGCAAGTCATGTTTCCACCCCAACATATTTAAATTTAATCGACCAATGACGCACAGTACTCAAATCAACACAACCACCATAAACAGCTTGCATTCTCTGATGAATCTCCTTCGGGGTGACACCTTCTGCTGTCAAGAATTCAATGACTGCATGTTGCTTAAGTCGCATTGACTGACTGTTTGCACAGGGTTCTATACTTCACCCTTTAACAACACAACCATTCAATGCTAAGGCTTCTTACCAAAATGGAACAGTAGAGGAGAGTCTACTGAACAAGCCAGTACCTGCCGCATACCAGTACTGCCATCTGTTGAAGAGTTACGAAGGTGGAGGCATTACTTTTCATTCAACCCTCATTAAAAATGTGGGATGCATTCTAATTAAGTGTTTTAAAGTTTTAATGTGATGAGGTCCTTAGTTACATTTTCACACTACAGCCCACATACTTCAAGATTTAGTGAAGCTACACTCTTGTAACTACAAAAGTAACCAAAACATTGAAGCTATCCATATTGATTACAACTATAATATAATGTAAGTGTCTTTTAGATATTGGGAGAAGAAACTAACTGGCATAAACAAAATACAGATTTCACTGTCTAACAGACCTAACATTCCCTACTGGAACTGGTTTAGTGCATATGAAGATAATTAAATGGGACATAAGTGCTGAAGCCTTGTCAGCTCTCAGGGCTCCTTTCCTATGAGCCGTGTGTGATACATGAGCCTTTTAAACAATACAATGACAGACAGCAAAACAGATGGATGCAGCATCCATGGAAATAACTATGTTAACCAATCAGACTTTGGAGATGTATCTATGCTTAACTCTGGCAATTTCTAAATATAGATGAAAGGGAACTCCAGCAAATGGAACTATGATTCAGATATTAAAAATCATATTTGTTGTTTCCTGCGGGATAACTAGTTCTCATCATTCACTCTCATTATCCCAGCCTTCTTGCAAAAGCACCTATTTTCAAAATAAATAGGTGAAGGAAATCTAAAAGGCTATTTATCTCCCTACTTCCCAAAGCACTGAGATGTTCCAGAGAAATACATTCATAGAATCTAATTTCTTTATGAGGTGAGTGGTGTCTTTATTTATAAATACAGTGGAACCTTTACTTAAGAGCATCCCAACTTAAGAGCATTTTGAATTAAAAGCTGTCACTCAGCCCAGGTTTTGCTTTGACATAAGAGCAGCATTTTGAGAAGAATCACTAGAGTGAGAATACAGGGCTTTAAAACTTCAAGGCAGTCACCTTTGTGGCTCATGCCTTGTGCTCTTGTCCACTTTGAGAGATTGCTGTCTACTTTGCTCTTCTCCACTTTGAGAAATTTTGGGTTAGTTGATTTTGGATGGTTTTTTGTTTATTTATTTATTTATTTGAAACATTTATATTCCACCCTTCTTACCCCGTAGGGGACTCAGGGCAGAATACAACTTATATACGGCAAACATTCAATGCTGGGACATAAAACCATCTATATATATATATATAAATGCTCTATGCATTATGAGTGCCTTAAAAGCATAAGAACCAATGAATGAAATCACACCAAATTTGGCAACAAAACATCTCACAACACAAGAAGTGACCATCACTCAAAAAAATTGATTTTGTCATTTGGGAGTTGTAGTTGCTGGGATTTATAGTTTACCTACAATCAAAGAGCATTTTGAACTCCACCAATGATGGAATTGAACCAAATGTGGCACACAGGACTCCCATGACCAAGAGAAAACACTAGAAGGGTTTGATGGGCATTGACCTTGAATTTTGGAGTTGTAGTTCACCTACATCCCAAGATCACTGTGGATTCAAACAATAATGGATCTGGACCAAATTTGGCACGACAATCAATATGTCCAAATGTGAACTCTGCTGGAGTTTGGGGAAAATAGACCTTGACATTGGGAGTTGTAGTTACTTGGATTTATAGTTCACCTACAATCAAAGAGCATTCTGAACCCCACCAGTAACAGAATTGGGGCAAATTTCCCACAGAGAACCCCCATGACCAACAGAAAATACTTAAGGCCATCCAGTCCAACTCCCTTCACCAGGGCAAGAAAACATAATCAAAGCCCTCCTGACAAAGAGTCATCCAGCCATAGATATAGATAGATAGATATGATTCACACAGAGATATAGTATCATAGATTTGAAAGGGACCCCTAAAGAATGACAATGATATGTTGCATGTTCCAGAGTAGGCAAACCAGACCCTCTCCACATCAACATTGACAAAGAAACAGCAAGAAATGCTGTTTACCCACAAGCATAAAGACATTACATAGATTAGAAATCAACACCTCATTATTTTCCAGATCACCAGACTGAGCCACAGCAATGCGTGGCAGGGGACAGCTAGTAAATATATACAAACATTAAAATCACTTATATCCACTTTAAAATCAGTTGCTTAAAAACCATCTCAGGACACTATTCTATTATTGCCTCATTGTACTGCCCCAAAGGCAGTGGTATTGCTCCTGGTATGTTTGGTGGTTTAATGAAGAGAGAGAAGGAGGGAGATCAAGAGAGGAAGAGAGGGTGGAGTGAGTAGAGTATGAAGAAAATGATGCTTTTACTTTGTCACTTAGTGCTTTGTGCTTCCTTGCTACAACTTTGTGCTTCTACCATTTTGAAGTTGATTTTTATTGTTCCATGTGAATATTTTGTATAAATAACGGATAATGTGTAAATGCATACATTATTAGTATATTTTCTTATTTAAAAACCCACAACAAAAAAATGAGGGGAGGGATTCTGGGGTCCGGAACAGATTGACAGCATTTCAATGAGCAAATTGGCTCTGATAATGTTTGAGTTAAAAGCTCAGCCACTAAATGAATTAAACTCTTCAGTCAAGGTGTCATTGTATGTATGCTATGCATGAAGGTCCACCCCTGGTAACAAAATTACATAGGACAACCTAGTGAGTGATACATGCCTCCAGTTTAAATGTTGGAAAAAAGCTTCAATTTTACATACTAACAGTTTGGGAAACACTGTTTAAATAGATTCTGTCAGACTGCAGAGAGAACAGGAAAGGGAGTGTACAGATTCACAATCCATATATAGGATATATAAGATATAAACAGTCTGTGTTGACTTAATGTGGGAAGAAGTCTAAAGAGCAAGAAATGTGTCAGTGAGTAAGGAAAACACCTCACTTTCTATGAGAAAATAGTGGTATATTAAATTATACATAATCTTGCTAGCCTCCAGCAAAGGATCACCGCCTTGTCGTGGTGCTGGAGCTTGAGCACCTCAATGATGTCATGAGCGAAACCATGAAGGGCCACCCAAGAAGGGACGGTTGTGGCAGAGAGGTCAGACCAAGCGTGATTCCTGGGGAAGGCAATGGCAAACCACTCCAGTATCCTTGCCAAGAAAACTAAATGGACCAGTACAACCAGAGATATGTCGGTATGCCAGAGAGAGTTGCCAGATGTACAAGATGGATTTAGAAAAGAGAGAGGAACGAGAGACCAAATTGCCAATATCCACTGGATAATGGAGAAAGGCAAGGAGTTTCAGAAAAACATCTATTCTGTTTATTGACTATTCTAAAGCCTTTGACTGTGTGGATCATAATAAATTGTGGCAAGTTCTTAGTGGGATGGGCATCCCAAGCCACCTTGTCTCTCTCCTGAGGAATCTGTACAAGGATCAAGTAGCAACAGTCAGAACTGACCACGGAACAACAGACTGGTTCAAGATTGGGAAAGGCGTACGGCAAGGCTGCATCCTCTCACCCAACCTTTTTAACTTGTATGCAGAACACATCATGCGAGGATGTGCGGGGCTTGAGGAATGCAAAGCTGGGGTGAAAATTGCTGGAAGAAACATTAACAACCTCAGATATGCAGATGACACCACTCTGATGGCCGAAAGCGAGGAGGAGCTGAGGAGCCTTCTAATCAAGGTGAAAGAAGAAAGCACAAAAGCTGGGTTGCAGCTAAACATAAAAAAAAAACCAAGATTATGGCAACAAGAATGATTGACAACTGGAAAATAGAGGGAGAAAATGTGGAGGCCGTGACAGACTTTGTATTTCTAGGTGCAAAGATTACTGCAGATGCAGACTGTGGCCAGGAAATCAGAAGACGCTTACTTCTTGGGAGGAGAGCAATGTCCATCTCGATAAAATAGTAAAGAATAGAGACATCACACTGGCAACAAAGATCCGCATAGTCAAAGCCATGGTATTCCCTGTAGTAACCTACAAATGTGAGAGCTGAACCTTAGGGAAGGCTGAGCAAAGGAAGATAGATGCTTTTGAAATGTGGTGCTGGAGGAAAGTTCTGTGAGTGCCTGGGACTGCAAGAAGATCCAACCAGTCCATCCTCCAGGAAATAAAGCCCGACTGCTCATTGGAGGGAAGGATACTAGAGACAAAGTTGAAGTACTTTGGCCACATCATGTGGAGACAGCAAAGCCAAGAGAAGGCAATTATGCTGGGGAAAGTGGAAGGTAAAAGGAAGAGGGGCCGACCAAGGGCAAGATGGATGGATGGCATCCTTGAAGTGACTGGACTGACCTTGAAGGAGCTGGGGGTGGTGACGGCCAACAGGGAGCTCTGGCGTGGGCTGGTCCATGAGGTCACGAAGAGTTGGAGACGACTGAACAAATGAACAACAACAAAATCTTGCTAGCAAAAAGGAAAAAAAACTTTTTATCAAGTGATAACAGAAATTTGTGTGAAGAAAAGGAAGATGTAAAAGTAGAAGCAGAGCCATTCTAGTTCTTGTGCAACCATCTCACAATTCTTTTATTTTGAAAACAGGAAGAGAAAGATGTTTCTTGGTCAAAACCAAAAATAACATCCTATACTCAACTAGGACAAATGTAATCTTTAGAAGCAACAATTAAATAAGCTGGAATATATTTTAAAAGGGAGTCTAATGTAAGGAAACTCTGTATGTGCATACATAGATAGTCAAGCTCTGTTGAACTCTGGTCTGACATAAGATTTACAAATGCATTTTGTCACAGACCAGCTGGGAACAAACTGGCCCCTCACCATGTTTATAAACAGAGATTTTGCAGTGTAAAGCGTCTGGTAACAGCTAGTCAAAACATCGTCAGCATTATCACTGATCATCAGTTGTATTGCACCTATCCATCCATTCATATTTCCACCCTAGTGCCTTCCAACTGATAATAAACAGAATTCAAACAGTACAATAATTTAAAGCACATTAGAATGGCCACACTCCCAAATATGGTGAAATTACATAACTATTTTGGAGGCTTATTTTTTTGAAAATCTTTGATGTATTGGTAGAACTGTTGTGACAGGTCCCCTTTTCAGGCTGGCCCTGTCCTTGGACTCCTGTGGCTGTGTTATTTCGCAATGGTAAGTGGGATCTGGCTCTTTATTAGGCTTGATGGAGACAGCCATAGACTGAAAACAGCATGTTAACTCCTGAACACTGTGGTCATTTACAGCTGCTCAAAACCAGTGTCAGTTCTCCCATCTGACTGATTATCCCGTTGTCTCTCTAGCTGCTTGAGAGCTTTTTCCTCTCCCTCTGAAGTGCAAACCCTATTTGGCTTCTGCCTATCTGGCCTCTGATACAAACAACCCTCTGTTTTGTAAAAAATTCCTCCTCAAAGCTTTTCCTGAGTCGTGAGTGGCTGCCCTCAGCCAGGGTCACCCAGCTCCTCCTTCATATGTGCATTTCCTTAAAAACAGCATTCCATAAGGAAAATATGACAGCTAGAGAAAAGCATCATGAGATGTTTTGGATATGTGTGTATGTGCCTTCAAGTCAAGTATCGTCTTATGGTAACCTCGTGAATTTCATAAACCCGGAATACTCTGATTTTCATTTCCCTCCTCTAAAATATAGACCATCACCACTAATAGTATTTTCTTATGAAAATACTAACCAGAACTCGCCCTACTTGGTTTCCAAGATAAGATAGCATCTTAAGCTTTCATGTATTTCAGTTGTTATTATGGGTGTGTAATTCACCCAATATTTTATCAATAGCTTGTGGAATGAAAGGGGACATTTTATTCAGGTGCAGACGACAGGAGATGTGGAGGAAAGGGGAACCATCCTGGCCCTGAGGAAAAAACTCTGGTTACATTAGAGCTCAAGATAGGAGGAGCACCTAGCCATCATAACTAAATGAGGGATTATTGGAGCTCCCGTCCTATGACACCTGCAAGCTCTATTCAGTAGCTTACTCTCCACCTGCATACATACATATAACATCCAGATCTGATAAGATGCAGTGGAACCAGTGTAATACATGGTGGAACCAGTCCAAAATGGTAATACTACAATAGTTTGAATGATGACTTACCAGTGAGACAATTTACAATACAGGCAGAAAAGAATTTTACATTTTCTTAACACTTCCCCCTTAATCTAGAGCACTGCTTCTTTACCTGGGAACCTGATTAATTCAATGTTGAGGTTACAAAAATCGGCAATAATAAAAGTTTTCTGAATGCCACCCATTTGCACAAATTTGTTAGCAATAATTTGAGGTGTATACTCTGTAGAAAATGCTTCAGCTTTACTCCATAAAAAGGAAACTCACTCTGTTTAGAAAGCCTTGCCAATGATTTTTTTTTTGTCGTGTCAGGAGCAACCGCTCCTGTTGTGAGAGAATTGGCCATCTGCAAGGACGTTGCCCAGGGGACGCCTGGATGATTTTTGATGTTTTATCATCCTTGTGGGAGGCTTCTCTCATGTCCCCGCATGAGGAGCTGGAGCTGATAGAGGGAGCTCATCCGCCTCTCCCCGGATTCGAACCTGCGACCTGTCGGTCTTCAGTCCTGCTGGCACAGTGCTTTAACCCACTGCACCACTGGGGGCTCCTTGCCAATGATGATTTATTATCATTAATGTTTGATCTTATACCTATTTTATATACCTACTAGCATATCTATCCAGAATTGCTCATGTATGAGAATCAACTAACTTCCTGCTTTCATCCCTTCCTTCTCTTTCCTTCCCCTTATACCTCTTCCCCATTCCCTTTTCTTCCCTTCCCTTCCCTCCCTCCCTTCTATTTTTCCTCTTTTTTCTCTTTCTTTCCTTCCCTTCCCCTTTCTCCCTTCTCCAGTTCTGATAACCTCAGAATGCTTCTATGGCAGCATGGCCTTCTTTGTTGCTCTTTCCTTCCTTCCTCCCTTTATCTCATACACATGTCAATTTTCTTTCCCAGTGACATTACAGAGGGCCACTTTGCTTTTCAACAAGCAATTCAGTGACATTGCTGGATTGTCACAGCAACAGCCCTTGTGGTACAAACAGATGGATGGACAAAGAGCAAGACAGACAGACATACTTTGGCTTTTTTAGAGAGATATATACCTGGGGTCATATAAAAAAATCTCAGGCTGAAAGATTGCAAGTGGAAAAGATTTAAGAAACTCTGATCTAGAATACCCAGTTTCTGTGTTGTCATTCTAGAATCTATCTGATTTCTATATTATCAGTTTATGTGCATGTATACAGTCACCACCTTTGTTGCTTGAAGAATATGTTTACTTCAGAAACATTGGCTTCATAAAATTCGGTCAGTTGCTTTCCTAGGCAAAATTTCTTAGACTTCAGCATAGAATATTTCTTTTTTTTTTCTTCTACCTCTGTAGATGTCGTATAAATTTTGATGATGGTTATATTGATGGGTTTTCCTTGAGTCTTATTGGTATGATTCAGTCAGACTTTACATTATATTTCTTTTGCTACATCTCCTGTTTATATTAGTTTATTAATGCCATCCCATTTTTCTTATATTTTCATTTCCTGAGTAAAACACTTTGTATTTATCTGAAAAATGTCCCATTCCTGTCCACCTTAGCTTGCTCACCCCCAAGTATTGCAATGTTTACACATTCCTTTTCTTGCTTTATTATGTCTAGCTCCCCCTGATCCATGATTCTCAAATTTGTTGTTTCTATAACATGTGCTATGTAGCTTCAGATTTTAATTTCTGAGCAATTCAAGAGCTAAACTTTTACCTGAGTAAAGTTGCATCATTAGCCATGTCAGTCCTCATAGTTATCATCTGCTTTGACTGTAACCTGTTGACTCCCATCCAACCTGGGAGTTTTATCTTCTGATACTATCTCCTCTTTCATTTTGGATTGTATCAGAGAAGTTTTTTTGTGGAGAAAATACTCAAAAGGAGGTTTGCCATGCCTCCTTCTATACAGTACTGATATGTGTTCAATCTGGTGCCACTCCTATTGTCTTAGGAGATCCTCCATTAATCTTACCCTCCCACTACTGTTGCTGCTGTCCAGTAGTTACTTCACACATTCAGTCTGGCTCTTCAGCAAATGACTTAGAACCTCATCCCACACATTCTGGACTCAGCAAATGGCTTAGGACCTCATCCCACACATTCTTGATTCAACTTAGCAAACAAAATCCCATGGACATCACATGGTGTAAGGGCACTTCTGGTGGGACTCCATGGGACTCTGGAAATGGAGCCCAGAACACATTTTCAGGACACAACTCCAAATAGCTTAAGAAAGGGGAAAGATGGGGAAAGGACATGGGATGTCTAGCTATCCCAAAAGACAGACCTCAACAGTAGGGAACAAAGTAAGAAGATGGTTTCCTCAGTTTTTCCCTGCTTTCCCCCTGCTTATGGGATGAGGTCTTTAGAGCAGAATAAAAGTGGCTATTGTTTAAAATAAACCCTAGGCTGTTTTGGAACAATTTAAAAATCACTTGTGCCATGTATTATTCATGTACTCTTTCCAACTTCGCAGCCTAACAACCTAAGAAGGAACCTTCCTAAAATAATCCATGGGTCAGATGGGATGTTCTGTCAGGTAGGTTAGTCCTATGAGAATATTTCTGTCAGCTTTGCATGCACCCTGTCTCAAATCCCATCTAGTAATGTGATCAGAGGTGAATCCCTCCCCCAGAACTCTGTAAAAGATAGTTCAAAATCAGGGAAATCATAGTTTTGCCAAGGACACCAGGCTGGAATTATTCCATAATCCTCTATCTCTCCTCCTGTATTATAAATGGACTCTGCCGACTCAGTGCTCCCCTGAACTTCCATGCACCCTCCCCCCCCCCCCTGCATGAACTCTTATGAGATCTTATGAACTTTCAGGAACTTTATGGGAACTTTTATAAACTCTTGCCAAACTTTATGAACTTTTATAGAAGTTGGGGGGCTGACATGACTTCCCCTTAGACCCTGCATGATTCCCCCTTTTCCTATGAACTCTGTGTATGCTCCCTTGCCTCGTTCCTCTTCCCCTATATGTACCGTATATTCCGGCATATAAGACGACTGGGCGTATAAGACGACCCCCAACTTTTCCAGTTAAAATATAGAGTTAAGACGACTCCCATGCATAAAACTACACCCACGTATAAGACGACCCCTGACTTTTGAGAAGATTTTCTTGGGTTAAAAAGTAGTCTTATACACCAGAATATACTGTATGTATATCTATATTAGAAAATATGAAGGAAAGCTATATTTTCATGAACAGCAACCCATGGCTCTTGGAGTTTCCAAACTTCCTGGGATGATAATCCCCTAACAAAGGACTCAACCAGATCCATTTGCATGGACAATAAGTAAATGGCTCTGTCTATCTGGACCTCGGAGGTCTGATAGCCAGTCTATGGACATACTGGATCACCCAACACAAAGGACATCTCTCCATCTGCAAGGAACCGGGGATTTGTCATCCACCTCCCTGCTGTGCCACATCCTGTTCTCCCGAAACTAGTCTCAACTTCATTAATGAACTCCATATCGCAGGACAGTGTGACATAGGAACTAACCTCTCGGGGCTAGATAGGAATGTTAATTCACGGAATCAAACAATAACCTAGGCCAGGCTTGAGAGACTAAAAGCTATCACCCAGCCATTTGGCAAACACAGGTCTCCTTAGTCCAGTCAACTAGACATTTCTTCATTGTTCCCCTATTGCCTGCCTCCCTTCCATCTCATTGGCTGAGTGGCCAAAAGCAGGGCCAGAGCCCTCATTGGGTCTCCTCCTGGCTTGTTGGTGTCACAGCCAATCATAACAAAGCCAGCTCAGAGGGGTGGGTGGGCATGGGGATTTTTGGATCTGAAGGCTATATATATTGTATCTCTCTGCCCACTGGGTATGTCAATTTTGTTGGCAGGCTACTGCAATCATCATCCTTTCCAGCTGGAATGAAATAAAATCTTGGTGGCTTTCTCTTCAACTTGGTGAGATTTATTATGGAATACTGGCTTCTTTTCTCACCAGGCAATGCATAATGGCTTGGATCTCTCTATCCACAACCACTCTAAATTGCTCAACAACAGTCACTGGACTTGTTAAATGTGACAAGTTCATGATGGTAGAACTGAAATGCATATTCCCCAAAATCATATTTTACCAAACATTTATGGTTTGAATTTGTTCACAAGCCAAGGAAAAGGTGTTACATCAATACAGAATATCCTTGTTTCTTGTATCAGTGGGATCCCAAGTGGGGACATGTTGGAGAGGGAGAAGCTATTTAGAATTGCATGCCTCCGCAAAGATCAGGCTCATCTGAACAACACTCTGGTGCTCCCTATATATTGTGCACTGCCATCCTGGCTAGTATGGCCAATGACATGAAATGGTAGGAATTTCATTCCAGAACAGGTTGCAAGACAGCAAATTGAGGAAGACTGGAGCTAATGGTTCACATACAAAACAGCTGACATGACATTGAATAGTCCCACTGCAGTTTCCTATACAACTTGAAAACAATTCCAGGTGTGAATTCCTCCCACACTATGCCAAGCAAGAAATATATCTAGGCATTTTAACACTATAGGTTTCAACTAGTACAACAGGCATTCCATCTTACTCGAGAATACAGTTATGCTGTCTCGGGGAGCTAAATGTTAATGGAGCCACAAAAGCTGTAGTTGATGCAACAAGGGGTTAGCTGGTAAGGCAGTGCCATCACTATGTCATCTCTGATGATCCTCCTAAAAAAATTAAATCAGGCTTAATTAGTATGGAGATTGACACCATCTTTTTATGGCTTGCAGTTATCAAGTGCGTGAATTTGATATGCCTGGTGCTTTATGCACTGCCCTATGCAGAAGTATCCAAACACTGTTCTAAATGGATTTCCTTGGAAGGACATTCTCTTAGTTGTAATGGAATACTTCAAAGCAAAGTATAGAATTCAAGTGCTTATTCATCCAGTACTTTTGAAAAATGTGGCCTTCTAAATTCTATTGACATGAGTGTGAGTAGGTAGGGCAGAAAAACAAAATGCAGGATGTGTTATTATCTAATCAATATTATCCACATTCTACAGCCCGTGACTTCAGCAAGATTTGCTGGAGAAAACCGTGCTTTTGTGAAGTCAATGGCGGTAGAAATCCTACTAATTTGAAACTCAGGAAGAAAAATACAGAATGTGACAAAGGGAGAGACTCTTCTAGGTTATGCTGGATCTGTTTCTGTTTTCATTATGCTAAGAGACAGCCAATTTCAGCAAACAATATAGTAGATTTATTCATCTGCAGAAGAGCTAGCGGTGTTTAGGGGCCTTAAAGGGGGTGGAGAAAAGGAAAGCAGAACTGGGAAAAGGCTGATTAAACAAAGCAGTGGGGGAGAACACTCTGGAAGGTTCCAGCAGCCAAGGCTGCTGCACTAATGCTTTATGTCACTGCAGAGCATTAAACGAGCACTTAAAAAGGTAATTAGCACCTTTTCATTAGACCAGAAATCAAAGGTGTAATTTACCAAAAGCCAGCGAACAATGTAAGAGATCTAATTGAATCATAGTGGATAGCTTACCCAGGGTGAAACGTCAGGAGCATATCTTTGGTGAATTTGGAGAGATGCTTATGTTGAAAATACTGTCCCTTTCAGCCCACTCCCTACTCCCAGCATACTCATAATAGAATCAGAAATGTTGCCACAGGCACATTAAAACAACTGGGATGCCCAGTGCACTTGACTGTTATCCTATTATTGATTCAATAATTGAGGTTTTTCTACAGTCTGCAGTGGAACCCCTAATTTCACAGTCGAAGAGCACTTATCTTATGGCACTTACCTTAAGTGTAGTTACACACCATAAACCACAACACCTGCACTTTTGGTTGCTTTCAGAAAGGCAGAAATTGCCCATTTTTTCATGTTAGGAGTGTTTCTGGTGTGAGAGACTTGGCCATCTGCAAGGACATTGCCCAGGGGATGCCCAGATGTTTTTGATGTTTTCCCATCCTTGTGGGAGGCTTCTCTCACGTCCCCACATGGGGAGCTGGAGCTGACAGAGAGAGCTCATCCACACTCTCCCCGGATTCAAACCAGCGACCTGTTGCTCTTCAGTCCTGCAAGCACAAGGGTTTAATCCACTGTGCCACTGAGGGCTCCTTGCCAAAATATTGACCCTATTTCTCTCCTCTTCCCTACATGGAGGAAATGAGACAGTTGTTATCCCACTGTAAAGTACTATTGTTTATTTATTGCATTTCTATACCGCTTTTCTCACCTCTGGGGGAACTCAAAGCAGGGTATTTATTTACTTATTTATTATTTATTTACTGCATTTATATACCTAAGGGCTTTTCTCAGCCCTTAGGCGATTCAAAGCGGTTAACAGCAGCAATTTCAATGCACACATTACAAAACCATTAGAACATTTAAAAACAATAGCATAACAACAATTAAACATCAATATGACAAATCATATACAACATAATAAATGGCAAAAATTCAATGCCTGGCATATATATAAAAGCAATACATCACATATCTAAAACAATAAAATATAACTATAGATTAAAACCATTAAAAACAACAGGAAACATAAAACAAGACATTGCATCAATCCCATGGTTGTCCTTTAGATGCTTCAGTATTGCTATCAACCACTGAATACCTGCTTGCATAGCCAAGTTTTAAGCTGTTTTCTGAACACCAAGAGGGAGGAGGCTGATCTAATCTCACTGGGGAGGGAGTTCCACAGTGGAGGGGACACCACCGAGAAGGCCCCATCCCCCGTCCCCACCAATCACACCTGCAAGAGCGGTGGGACCGAGAGCAGGATTTCCCCAGCCAATCTTAACGCTCTATTGCCATTGTAAACAGCCAACCCAAATCTGCTTGTGAAAGAGACCCTTTGTTTAGGAAGGGGGAGAGTATTTGATTCATGTACATTGGTGATTTGGACAAAATATATTGAAGGATATGCTTTGCGGTGTTTCGTTGTTGTTGTTGTTGGGTTTTTTTGGGGGGGTGCATTTGTTCCCTTCCTGCTGTTTAATGCAGCCTCTTTCTCCTTCTGTTATCCTACCCACTGCTTGTCTTTTGCCACCACATATGCTTATAACTTCATTGGAACAGCTCTTTGTTTTATTGCTGTTGTTATTTTTTTAGCAATTGCTGTTCTGTAGTTATTCTGCATAACATAAGCAGAGTTTGTAAGAATTCCCTTCTGGGACCATATTCCTCAGGATCTCCAAGCTAGGGCAAGTGACCATGTTACTTAGGGAATCTGGAAGTTCAAGTCCAAAAATGCTCTTAATTATGATGTATATAACTTCTACTCCATTATCCCAATCATAAAAAAGTTACTAGGCTATTACCCAAATCTAGACCTGGAAGATCTCTACAGGTCAGTAGCTTCAAGTTAGTTGTAATATGCATCACATGGGAACAACACCCTAGCATGCTGCCAGAACACTTCCTCCTCAGAGCCCACCAAATGCCATCACATGACATGTGACAACTTCTAACGGAGCTCCATAGGAGAAGCATCCTGACAGCATGGTAGGACACTTCCCTTAAATCATGAGAAGCTTCCTGTGTTCCATAAAGAACAACAGGGTGAGTGTGAGGGGATGCCACATGGTGACACTTCCTCACGTGATGGGGAAGCATTGCTGTGGGCGAAGTGGATGTGAGGTGCCAGGATTAGCCCACCAATTTGTCATGGAGGCTAGCGAATCACCCCACAGGACCTCATCAATGTGATGAGGTTCTTCCTCAAATAAGGACAGAATAGCTAGGCTCTTAGTGATTATGCAACTGCAGAACCACCACACCCACCACCACCAGCCCTTCCCAAAGTTAATAATATCATTAACTAATGTCAACTAATATCATTAACTGCTGAAATACATTTCAGAAAAGAGTCAAGACTTGGTTGTTTGAACAAGCATTTGAAAATGCAAGGTAAATGACATAGGAATTGGAATGACTGGACTACAAGATTGGACAATGTTTTTTATTAGGAGATGTAATCAGAGGTAATTTTCAACGGTAAGCAAACAGTATTTTGGCGACCCCCCCCCCCCGCCACCAATCACTGATATATATTTTCTGTTCATCGTGGGAGTTCTGTATGCCATATTTGGTTCAATTCCATCATTGGTGGAGTTCAGAATGCTCTTTGATTGTAGGTGAACTATACATCCCAGTAACTACAACTCGCATATGTCAAGGTCTATTTTCCCCCAAGAGCGCCTCAAGAGCGCCCCTGGGCAAAATTAACTATACTGCAAATGCTTACTTTGCGTAATGGGTTGAGCCGCCCCTGGACGTAATTGATGTATGTTTTTAATACTGTTGTTATGGTTTTATATTACATGTTCATGTTTTTAAATGTTTTATGGTGTATTAGGCATCGAATAGTTGCCTCTGTAAACCGCCCTGAGTCACCTGAGGGCTGAGAAGGGTGGTATACAAATACAGTAAATAAATAAAATAATAAATAAAACAATTTTTTAAAAATACTACTTTTAAGATTAAGTGGCCAATAAACTTCAAAGTAGTTTAAAGAACCTATTTGATAACATGGGTTTTCATTCCCCTTATGAAACCTATGTATCAGATCCCAGAGTTCTTGATAGTACAATATGTCTGCACATTATCTTCCCAATTTCAATTCTATCTACAACTAAAATGGTAAAGATAATTTTGGACATCCTAGTTTACAAAGTCACAAAGGATCAAATGCAGTTGGATTTGTAGGATTTGTACACTCACACACACAGCAAAAAAGGTGAATGTTAGATAACATCCAAAAGTTCCCATTATTTCTTTATTTCTTCATATCTTCATAACTTTAAGTAGATTTTAAGACACTCTCTCTATAGAAAAGTCTAGGTATGTACATTGTTTGTTTGGTTGGTTGATCCACACAGTTTCCTATATGGCTTGAAGGATATGGACCAAACTTGGCACACATACCCTTCATTATCCAACTTATAATAATTAACTTCGAATAATTAACTTTGGGGCCCAGAGCTGAGGATAAAATTGGATCAAACTGCATTGGCTGTGAACAATTGGTTGTTGCTAGGTGAAATGGCTCTTTAGATATCAATAGGAAAGAAAGGGAATGAAATGGCTTGGCTGCTGCTAGGTGACATGTATGAGAGGAGGGAGAAAAGGGAGGGAAGGAAGAAAGAGAAAGGAAAAATGAAAATATTAATATGGAATCGGTGTATAAGGAATTTACATAAATGGAAGAAAAAAGCAAATCAATTTAATGAAAAATTATAGGGCTGGGCGGTTTCGTTCGTTAATTTTGTATATCGGTTTTTTTTCCGTTAATTTCCCATATACGAAACGATATCAAACTTTTTTCCAAACCCAGAAGTGTATTTTCAAAATCGAAACAGCATGCGCCAAATATTTTTGTATTTCCGTCCATTTCGGAAATACGTAAGATGGCTAGATGCTTGCTGGGAGCTCTCCTCTCTCTCCTCTCCTTAGCCAGTCAGAGCCTGAAAGAGGAGGAGGAGGAGGAGGAGGAGGAGAGGGCGGGGAAGGCGCCGGCTGAGCAAGCGAGCGAGAGGGCGAGCGACCCTCAGCGGGAAGGCGGCCCGTCCCTCCTTCCTCACCTTTGCGGTGGGTGTGCTTCGGAGGAGCCGGGCCCGACTCGGCGGCAGCGCTTGAGGGCCCGCCAGAGTGAGTGCCTGCCTTCCCTCCTTTCCCTTCCTCTTTTCTTTCTTCTCCTTTCCCTCCTCTTGGTGGAGAGAGAAAGAGAGAGAGAGAGAGCCTGCAGGACTCAGGAGGGTGGGATGGAGCTGGGAGCAGCGGGGAGGCTCAGTCTGTTTGCCCTGTGGCTCTTTTTGGCAAGCATTTTCTGCCAAATATTTTTTTTATTATTAAAAAAAATTAATAATTAAATTAAAAAATATTGAAAAAATATTGAAAAAAAATTTCGTTGATGCTTTGCGCATGCGCAACCGCGGGCGCCATCTTTACAAAACGTTTTGTAAATATTAACGAAATTTCGTAAATACCAAACTTTTTTTATGGAAAATTTCGGATATATTTTTAAATACAAAACGCTGAGGCACCCTAAAAACGAAACGATATTAGAAACAAATTTTTCCGTTGTTACCCAGGCCTAAAAAATTAGCTGCCAAAGGTGTTTCTGTACTGCTGTTGTAAACTCATCCACATCAACAGGAGCTTAGTTTAAACAACAGGAATGAGCCAGCCAGAATCAAGAGTCTGATGCCAGAGAGGCCAAATTGAGGAGGCCTTGGAAAGCAAGTCCAAAGAGCAAGATGAAGTCTGAAGTCAGAAGCATGAAGTACAAACCACAAACAGAAATGTGTGAGCCAATGCCAAGATCCAAAGTCCAAGTCCTTGAGGTCAAGCTGGTAAAACAACAGTCAAATCAAGAACAATGAGTTTTGAACTTGAGTCAGATAACAATGTTGTCTGCCACAAAATCACAACACTGGGGCCTTTTTATCTTAAGATCTCAGCTGGTGCTTGATAAATGCTCATTTCTCAGCTAACCCCTGAGACCTGCAATATCCTGCCTGATCTTTCCTATGCTCTAGAGATGTGGATATGTTTAATCCCTCTGTAGCTTGCTCAGATGTGCTTGCTTCAGTTTCCTCTGGAGAAGCTTGTACAGGAGGAAGGTCTGGGCTGGCTTTAGGGACAGTACTCCCTTGTATGTGGGAGGGGAAGACAAGAGAACCTGTCCAGTTCCCTTGTGATGCCATGGATTCATGGTTTCATCAATCAATAGGTTGTTTAGTTGATGCCTAGATCTGAGAACCATGTGTTGGGCCAACTCCATTTAAAGATGTAACCAATACAGTTGTAACCTTTTTGTCCCAATGATGTCTATGTATTGTGTGGTTTTGGGGATTTGCCGGGGGGGGGGGGGGGGTTCAGCCAGAGCAATCTTGTCCTAAACACAAAGGAAATTTTAGATCAATGAGGAATTGTAAGATAGAATGGAGGTAATGGTGCAACAAAAACAAGAGATTTACAGTTTTAATAAGTAATGCTAGTAACTTGTTGCTAGTATTAAAGGTGAGACAAGTAAATACTACTTATTATGATGTAATATGATATAATGGCTTGTATGTCTGACAGAAATATAGGAAAATAATAATTGATTATTAATATTTTAATGCTAGATATGTTAACCTCAGTGAAAAAGAAATTATTTTTATTGTTGAGAAGTAGTGAAATAGGGTGGAAAAAATGGGGACAGTTGGCTTTTTGTGTTAAGAGACTTGAAACCATTTCAGTGATGTTTACCATTAAAAGGGAGACTGAAAGTGATCTTCTTTTTTTTGTCCTTTAATCTGCTATGCTCTAATTTTTAGTCTTTCCTCCTCCTTTTTCATTTTCTTTCTTTTCTTTTTATACATTTGTAGATCTTGAGTGTACCTGAAAATTTTCAATAGAAAATTATTCTTTTAACTAGGTAAAAGTGTCTAATGACCTCATTGCACGAGGTCTTGACTCTGTCATAGGACTTTTCAACATGGAGCCAGGACAGAGCCCATCACATGATGCAGGGCTACTTCTGTCTTGTCTCCATATTGAAAGCATCCTACAATGGAGCCCTGAGAATATATGAGGCTTCCCGTGTTTATTTGTTTGTTTATTTATTTACAGTATTTATATTCCACCCTTCTCACCCCGCAGGGAACTCAGGGCGGATTACAATGTACACATATATGGCAAACATTCAGTGCCAAAGACACACAACAAATATAGATGGTCAGAGGCTATTTAACTTTTCTGGTCACCAGGGGAGCTGTCACTTTCATCATCCATCTACAACACTGATGAAGTACTTCCGCATTCCCCGCATGCTTTGCTGGAGTGCTTTGCAGGAGTCTTTTTTATGGCCTAGTAAATTAGTTAAATTAGCCTCCCCACACATAGGTGGTACCTAATTTTCCTACTTGACAGATGCAACTGTCTTTCGGGTTGCAAAGGTCGACAACAAGCTACACAATTGGCTTTGAACTCATGACCTTTTGGTCAGAAGTGATCTTAATGCAGCTGACACTCAGCCAGCTGCACCACAGTCCCAGTTTTCTCATAAGTTAGAATGGAGAAAGTGCAGGGGAAGCCAGGTGGCAGCGCTTCCCCCCTGTGGGATGGGGAGAGGGGCGATGTGGGAGAGTGGGGTGCAAGGCTCCCACATTGCCCACCAGGTTTGCCCACTGCTCAACAAATACCCCAGCTGTTCCCAGCTTCAGGGCCTCAATGTGATGAGATCCTTATATAAGTGGAGCTATTCTATCTATGAAAAGCAAGTTTTGGATCCTGTCTTTGTGCAGGTAGGAAGCTGGTGGTCTTCCAGATATTAGTGAACAAATACAATAATTTCTCACTCCTGGCTTGATGTAAGTGGACACCTACATATAAGGAGCAACTGACATTCAACTCAATATTTTCACAAGACACTCTTTTACTTTTAAATGTTTGACAAATCAGACTAAAACTTTTTTCCTGCTAGACTTGGGGTGTGGGTGGCTTAGCAATAGCTGGTGTTCAGCTTCTGCCCTGCTGATCTGTTTACCTTGCTAGAGAGATCCACTACTATCTCTCACATTTATCAACAATTCAATCCCAAGATTGGTTCAAAAACCAATCTTCAATTGGTCCAACGTGCGGCAGCCATGATACTAACAGGAGAGGGACACAGGGAGCATACAACCCCCTTGCTGTACCAGCTCCACTGGCTGCTACCGGGCTCAATTCAAGGTGCTACCGGGCTCAATTCAAGGTGGTGGCGTTGGCCTATAAAGCCTTAAACGGTTCCGGCCCAAGATACCTATCTGACCGCATCTCGGCCTACGAGCCCACCAGGACTTTGAGATCTTCCGGGGAGGCCCTGCTCTCGATCCTGCCTGCTTCACAAGCACGGCTGGCGGGGACGAGAGATAGGGCCTTCTCGGTGGTGGCTCCTCAGCTGTGGAACACCCTTCCCATGGACATTAGACTGGCTCCTTCCCTGATGATATTCCGCAGGAAATTAAAGACGTGGTTGTTCAAGAAGGCATTCGAAAAAGAAGTGCAATGATTGGTAATGACTATAGGAATAGAACAACGGAAATGATATTGGATTGTGGTTTGGACGATGAGACGACGCTGAATGGTTTTCATAGTAATGATGATGTTTTTGTATAATGTTGGATTGTGAATTGTTTTTATACTGTGTTGAATTTTGTTCTTCTATGTTGTACACCGCTGTGAGTCGCCCCCGGGCTGAGAACAGCGGTATATAAGCAAAGTAAATAAATAAATAAATAAATATATAAGCAAAGTAAATAAATAATGGGATTAAATTGTCCACTGTTATTGTTGTTGTGAATTTTGTTGATATAAATGTTTTTGTAATTTTGTAAGCACTCTAGAGGAAATACCATTCTAAATAAAGGGATATGCTTCAAAATAAATAAGATGCCTGTGACATTGCTAATAATGTGTGGTATATTGCCTTGCACAGACATTAGATCTTGAAATAAAGTTTGGAGATATCTCAATGATGAAGCATACACTTTTATGTGAAATTTCTCAAAGGCAAACTTCGCCATTTCAACTGAAGAGAGTTCAAGTGATGAGAGGATTCAGTATGATCATTCTCAAGTGTTCTTTTGCTATACCATGTCTGGTTAGTAAGTAACACCTCTTTCCTGTTGCCTACTCCTCTTATGCAGAAAAACATTAATTTCTTAAGTAGCCATCACGGGTTCATCATAAATCATTCCACTTATCTTGATCCCAGTTTGTCAGGGAACCTGTCAACAAGCAACATGATACAAATGTTATACCTTCCTTGCAAGGTTTCTTCACAATTATTTATCTTGACAATGTTGATGCCTGTTTATGTCATTTATTGTACTGAAAACACTGCCTGAAGCAGGATTAGAACTGAGAAGATAAAAACAAAACTAGACAACTTTTGCCACAGGCAGGATTTGAATTACAGATCAGACGCAAGAGGAAGGGCCTGAGTACTAGATGGTTGAAGGAATATGAAAGAATCTCTAGCTTTTAAGGCTCATCCAGGCCTGCAAGCCCATTATGATGCCTGTGGTAATTTGTGAAGGTTTCTTTTCCTTATTTATCATATTTATGCAGCCTTGTTTATCTGTTTCTGCCATAACAGAGAAAAGAGAGTATATTCAGCACACAGTCAAACTATGAAATTTGCAACAACAAGACGTTACATATAATGACCGCCACCTTAGGACTTGGCCACATTCATAGGACACAGAAGCTATCCACAGTTATGGCTATCAACAGATATACTTGCTCTCTAGGATCAGAGGCATTATGTGTCTGTGTATCATAGGGATAAGAATTATGTAGTTTTTCTCAGAAATGCAAACTAAGAGTTGCTACCTCTTCGTGGTTGGTGATTCTTCATTTAACCCTTTAAAGTCCCTTCCCCTCGCCCCGCCTATGTACACATTTTTCTAAATTAAAAGTGGACTTCTGTCTACTTAGGGCTCCATTTTCTTTCAGGTTTGTGACTCAGTATGGCTGTTGGTGGGTCCCAGAGGTGGGATATAGCCACCAGACTACTGAAGCCTGGCCAACATTGGTATATCTCTTGTTAGGGGACGGAAGTGGAAGGATTCAGTACTACTCTTTCGACCTCATCACATGGGCAAATTTGTGTATTCTGTGACAATTTGACCTCACTTCAGGCATGGAGTCCACCGGATCCCATCACACAGAGTCAATTTACTTCCGGCGAGGCTCTGTGCCTGAAGTGAGGTCAAACTGTCATAAGAGGCAGTGCTGGTAACAAGGAGGGCTTCCCATGTTCCATAGAGAAGAATGTGGAGAAGCCGAGTGGTGACGCTTCCCCCATGGGATGAATTAAGTGGCAATGCAGTGCATGGGCAATGGATTCCCCATGCTAGATTTGCCCCAACCCATGGTGACTCCCACCCACTATTGCTCATCTTAATGACCTCAGTGTGATGAGGTCTTTATACTTTATACTTTATACTTTTGAGGCTTCGGCCTGTGTAAGCCGCATCGAGTCCTTCGGGAGATGCTAGCGGGGTACAAATAAAGTTAATAATAATAATAATAATAATAATAATAATAATAATAATACTCATTCCCTGTTTGTGGCCCTCCTACAGGTAACTGCTTGGTCAGGACGTATACAGAATGCTGGCTTAAAATTGGCCCTTTATCCAATCAGCTTTGGTTCATCTTATAGTCTTCTCTTGTAACATCTCACAAACCAGCCAGAAGTAATATTACAATGGACGAAACAATATTTAAAAAGGGATGTTGGTTTCAAAAAGGGATGTTGGTGAAAGAAAGTTTCTAGATTTGCAGTTGCCAAATAGAAAACTGGAGAGGGCTCCAGTACCTGTAATGGCTGTGTAGTTGAGGGACTTTCAGTGACTCTTAGACCCCTTCTACACTGCCATATAATCCAGATTATCAAAGCAGATAATCCACATCTGATTTGAACTGGATTATATGAGTCTACATTGCCATATAATCTAGTTCAAAGCAGAGGATCTGGATTTCATATGGCAGTATAGAAGGGGCCTTACTTGGTACCTGGTTGTGTGACAAATAATACCTGCAAACATGAAAAGTACAGGGGACCACTACCATTTGTAATCTTAAGTAAGTGTACCTGCTTCTAAGTCTTGCAGTGCTAAGTGGCAAACATTTTTGCTTGCATTTCTAATGAGGCAGAGAAACTGAGTAGGTGTGACTGCAGCTTGAGGGATGTACAGGATCATCCATTTGGGATAGTGAGATCTCAGGCAGTCAGTGTTTTTGACAGGATTTACAGGTTTCACAATATATGTGAGTAAATGAGTTAGGCTGTTGCTCTCCAGAGTGCATAGAAAAACTGACAGCAGATCCCAGGAACGGTATCTCCAAGGTATTTAAAATTCCAGTTTGCATTTGTGCTATACACTCATGTCTGGGTATAAATACAACTGAGGGTATGGGAACATATGAGTGTAAACAAAGGGGATTATGAAAGCTAAAAGGATAGTCGTTGATATTTTAGTATTCAAAACAGGGACTGTGCAGGTACAACTGTACCAGGAGCTCCAATTTTGTTTGCTTTGCATTGACTGTTTGTTGTAGTCCTAAGTTTCAGGGACTCTGCAGATAGGTGGCTTCTTTTGGCTGCAATCATAGGGCAAGCCACCTGTCAATTATAGTTAGGTTCCCTGGTCCCGCCCCCTTTTTGGGTTTTTGGAGGGAATAGGAGCCATTTTGGGTTCAGTCCACACAGAGAAGCCTTTCATGCAGGACATAATACCAAGACCTCCTATAGAAAGCTTCGTCTTCTATGGCTTGGCTGGGGGGAAAGGTCCCATAGCTTGGCCAAGGATTATACAGCCTTATAGCTCCTTTGCTGAGGGACTTCAGTCAGCCATCACGGAAACCTGAGTTCTTTTTCACCTGGAAGTCTACAAAGCTCTGCTTGGTAAGGGTCACTCGCAGAAGCCAGAAGCAGTTGGTACCGGGTGCAGGGACTCCACGCCAACAGAGGCAAAGACTGTCGCCCAGATTAGAAGTTAAGGATTTCCCCATTAGTTACAGTTATGAAGATAGTGCCTGTTCCCTGTAGACAAGATTAAGAGAGAGCCAATAGACTATTAAGAAAGCCTTAAAGTACCTGTTTGTTTTCATTAATAAAGAACTTTGTTGAACCTTTAAGCAATCTAAAGACTCTGTTTTAAGGAAATCCAAGGGTCTTTAATCTGAGGCAGCTCCGGCGTCCTGTTGGGCACACGGAATTTATGTCCTGTCTACAGTCTTATGCACAGGCCCAGCATGCGACAGCACAGGGACCTTTGCAATGGGAGAACCCATGGTACAAGCTTGTACCAGGTTCACAGAAAGTACACTTGCTCTGATCAACATCATCATCATACTACACAGACCCCAAAGTGCTAAGAAGATGTTAGAACACCCTCATGTCTTCTCTGGTTCCCATCTGAAAACCACTTTTGGTTGACAGGAATCAAGATCTGTATGGATAAACTGTTTAATCTGCATATCTGTTGTATTTGCCTGGCAATAGTCACCAGCCATTTGGCCACATTCTGACAATAGCAGTCAAACAAGACTGGGACTCCTCGTCAGTGAGCAAGTTATCATTTTGATCTTCAACTCAAATGAATTCAATCTAATACAGACATATCTTAAATTGTTCACTTGACAGTACATAATGTTCTTGTCTTAAATATTTAGTCTAGACACACCTAGCCCAAAGCCTCCACTTTCTTTGTTCTCTTCTAGGTAAGATATGATACCAGACTGTTGTAATGTGTGCCAGCAGCCACATGAGTATTTACAATGCCAGATTTAGTTGCTGTCACTCTTGTATCCTGTCCTGTCACAGAAAAATATCTGTGGGCTAAATCAGTACCCATGCTTGATTTTTTTAAAAGTATTTCTCATGTTCACAATGCATATCTCCTTGGAGAAAGCTGTTGAGAAATTATCTTAACCACAGCCTAATAAAATGCAATAGATTGTTCGGATGTAGTGATTGTACAGAAGAGTCTTTATCTCTTTCTATCTGTTTGTTGAATCACACCAATTTGTAAAACACCAAAATGACAAAATAGTATAAGCAAAGTCATACAATGAGAAAATAAAATACAGCTTGAGCATCCCATCTTTGAAATTAAAAAAAATCCCCCAATACTTCATAATCTGAAATTCACCACATGGGTTGCTGAAAGAGTGATATCTTTATTTCTGGAGGTTGCAATTACATAAACTTTGTGTCATGCACAGAAGTATCAACTGTATTGTGTTCAAAAGGACCTTCAGATTATGTGTATAAGGTGACAATGAAACATGAATGAATTTAATGTTTTAAAAAATGGGTCCCATCACCAAGATATCTCATAATGTAGGTAAGGTAAAGGTTTTCCCTTGACATTAAGTCCAGTCCTGTCCGACTCAGGTGTGGTGCTCATCTCCATTTCTAAGCCGAAGAGCCAGCATTGTTCGTAGACACCTCCAAGTTCATGTGGCCAGCATGACTGCATGGAGCACTGTTACCTTCCCTATTGATCTACTCAAATTTGCATGTTTACAAACTGCTAGATTAGCAGAAGCTGGGGCTGACAGCGGAAGCTTACGCCGCTCCCCAGATTCGAACCTGCGACCTTTCAGTCAACAAGTTTAGCAACTCAGTGGTTTAACCCACTGCGCCACTGGGGGCTCCCTCTCTTAATATACATATATGTAAATACAGGTTTTCCAAAATCCAAAACACTACTGGTCCCAAGAATTTTGGATAAAGGATATTCAACCTGTAATGGCTATAAAGGTTATCCAACACATTTTCTAAAAATGTGTTAAGAGTGACGTTGAATTGTTGCCAACACAGTGAACCACCCTGAGTCCCCTTTGGGGTTGAGAAGGGCGGTATATAAATATTGCAAATAAATAATAATAAATAAATAATCCAAGTGTTAATCAGCTTGCAAAACAGAGACCCCAACACTGTGCTAGTCCACTTTCCAACACTGTGACCACAGATGTAGGTTGTGGGGTACAAGATCAATTCTCCAGTAGTCCACAACTTATAAAGCCCAAAGTTATGACATTTGAAAGCCACTTTTATATTTTAACAGTATGTCTGGATGGTAGGACAATTTTAAAAAGCCAGTTTTAGATTTAAACAGTATGTCTGGATGGTAGGACAAGTCATGCCTTGCAATCCTGTTTAAAGTGAGCCAATATGAACACTGTGTTACTAGTAACCCAGCATGTGGAGCAACAAATCTTTACAGGTTTTGGGTTGGACGCTGGAATGAAAAACATACTGCATCCAGCTGCCTTGGCAAAGCCTTAGAAGCAACTTTGTATTAATAAAATAAAAATAATCAACATAAAGACCAAGTCTATTGGAAAAAAGGGTCTCATCCGGGGATCCCACATGAAAAAGACTGGAACAGGAATTTTGGGGAAGCAGTAGCCTACAAGAAAACTTTCAGTATGAGGGGTGATGAAACTATTATGGGGACAAGAGATCTTGAGCTGACACATTCTAGCAAAAAAAAAATGTCCGTGGCTGTAGAACCTGTGGAAATTTTTAATATGGGGAGAGGAGCCATGGCCTCCCTGTATCATATTGCTAATTTAAGAACTATCAAGACATAACAGGATCAGTGTCTTCTGAATTGGAATCATGTCTAGAACAGTGATGGACAACCTTTAGAGCTTGCTGTGTTAAAACTCGCCAAAAAACTGAGCATAACTCAGGTGGAGTGTCACTTTGAGGAAAAAAAATATAACAAAAATATATTATTGTAATATATAACTGTATTTAATAAACCAAAAAACTAATTATTTAACTTACCTGCTTTTTTCTATAATGCCATATATCTCGGCATTATAGAAAAAAGCTGGTGCAGGAGCCAAGGATGAAATATCCTTCTCGGGGTGCGGCCCCATTCTTCTGTGTATGCAGCCAAATAAGGTTGCGTGTCATCAAAAATGGCTACGTGTGTCAGTGCTGACACATGTGTCATAGGTTCGCCATCATGCATCTAAAATGTCCACTCTACATGGGAGCTATGTAACCATAGAGAGAAGCTCTAGCCCCAATCCAGTGTAATCGCACACACAGACTCCAGGGAATGTTTTTGTCCATATCAACGCTGTGGGGCTGTTAGGGAAAGTGGGCAGGAGCACTCCATAAAGTATGTGTGTGTGTGTGTTTTACATAGCATGGATATAGCCCTTCAACCATCTGCTGTTGCATTCTGTTGTGATCTCATCACATGGATGAAGTCTAGTGTTACAATTTGCCAGCCTCTGTGGCAAATCGGGGCAGTAGCAGGGAAATCTCAGTGCCCCAGCCAGCAGCTGATGCTTCCCCATCACAGCTTAATCCCATGGTAGCCCCGTTGTTCCTAATGGAACATGGGGAGTCCACCATGTAGGTGGCACAATGTCTTACCACACTGCCATCCCAATTCACCCACAGAGCCCCACCAGAAATCAGCCTACATCGTCTGATGGGTGGTGTGAGGCTCCACGAGTGAACTGGGGAAGAAGTGCCCTAGGACACTTATTTTTTCACATGTGATGAAGTTACAAGTATACAGATAGGCAAAGGTGCCTTAGTGACAATTTAAAAAAGGATAGAAAGTGGCTTTTGCTCAAAGATTTAAACTTTTTCTGTATTTATAGCCAATGGGGTGACTTGATCAAGGAGACTTTGGACATTACCATATGCTTGCCACTATCCCATACTGATCTTGCAACACAGGATGGAGCAACCTACCATCATGATGACTGACAGGTTCCCACAGCAGCGGATGTCACATGATTGCAGTGCCTTGGCTGTATGAAGCTGCACTTCTGGGTGGGTGGTGTGACACTTCCACACCTTTGTATTATTCTTATCTATTCATTGTGAAGTAATGGGAAAGGAAACTTTTTTAAAAAAGACAACATCAAGGGGAAGGTGGTGGATGCTGCTTGGATTCACCGTATAATGTAAGTCCCAAAGTGTGGCATAATCAGGGGATATTAATGGGCTTTACCTGGACAGCTTTATCACAGGGAAGTGGTGGATCAGCAATGGGTATTCCACAATTTCACGTGATATGGATTGCTGCAAAAGGTCACAGTCCTGCTATTGTGTCAATTCACCACCTCCGCGCAGTAAAATACTTTTTATTACACTTCCTCATTTCACTGTCATAAAATCAATCTGATAATATATATTTTTTCTATAAAACATTTTCTATGAGTTTACATATTCTGGTTTATCAATGGTAACTAGGGAGAACAGAAAACTACTCAAATGTTTCATCAGATGTTCATTTTCTTCTTGAATTGTGTGATATTGTGAGTTGGTTCCAACAGAAACCATTTTCTGTAAAGAAAAATATCACTTGAAAAATATAGAACACATTAAAATGTTGGGTTGGGTTTTCTGGGCTGTAAGGCCATGTTCCAGAATTATTCTCTCCTGACATTTTAACCACATATATGGCAGGCATCTATGACAGCCTAGAAAACTCGCAGCAACCCAGTGATTCCAGCTGTGAAAGCCTTCGACAACACATTAAAATGTTTGTGCCCCTTTTTGTTTAATTAATCAACCAGTCCACATAGGTTGTCAATTCGTATATATGGATTTTGATGTGTATTGATGTGTATTCTTTCACAAACAATGTCCTTTAAAAGAAAAACAGAGACAGCAGGGAGAAGATGCGGGAAAAGGAGACCTCGAATTCGGCCTAATTCGGACCGCTTATCCATATTAACAACCCCCAACCGGTCTCCTAAGGTAAATTGGTGTAACCAGGTGAGCGGGCCCTCTGGTTTGAAGGTGGTGTTGTTGAACGCCAGATCTGTCAACGGAAAAACAACTTGGATCCAGGATTTAATCCTGGAGGAGCGGGCAGATCTGGCGTGCATCACGGAGACCTGGCTGGATGAAGCGGGGGGCGTAAACCTCTCCCAGCTTTGTCCTCCAGGCTTCTCCGTGCAACACCAACCAAGAGCCGGAGGACGGGGAGGCGGGGTCGCAGTGGTCTATAGAGATTCCATCCATCTGACCAGGAGTCCCATCCCGCAGACCACAAATTTCGAATGCGTCCACCTGAGGGTGGGTGACCGGGACAGAATAGGGATTCTGCTAGTGTACCGTCCACCTCGCTGCACTACAGTCTCCCTACCTGAACTAGCGGGGGTGGTCTCGAGCCTGGCGTTGGAGTCTCAACGGCTTCTTGTGCTGGGAGACTTCAACATCCATGCCGAGGCGACCCTCACAGGAGCGGCTCAGGACTTCATGTCTGCCATGGCAACCATGGGGCTGTCCCAACAAATAACTGGCCCCACCCACTGTGCTGGACACACATTGGACTTGGTTTTCTGCCAGGGATGGGAGCAAGGTGGCGGTGTGGAGGAGCTGTCCATCTCTCCGTTGCCATGGACCGACCACTCCCTGATCAGATTTAGGCTCACTGCGCCCCCTAACCTCCGCAAAGGTGGAGGACCCATTAAGATGGTCCGCCCCAGGAGGCTTATGGATCCGAACGGATTCCTGATGGCTCTTGGGGATTTTCCCGCCACTTCGGTAGGTGACCATGTCGAAGCCTTGGTCGCTCTCTGGAATGGGGAGATGACCAGGGCAATTGACAGGATCGCTCCGGAACGTCCCCTCTCAAGTAACCGAGCTAAACCAGCTCCTTGGTTTACTGAGGAGCTGGCAGCGATGAAGCGAAGGAAGAGGGAACTAGAGAGCGTGTGGCGCTCGGACCCAAGCGAGCCAAATCGAGCACGGTTTGTGTCCTTTTTAAGGGCATATGCCGCGGCAATAAAAGCCGCAAAGAAAACTTTCTTTGCGGCCACTATGGCGTCTGCAAAAAACCGTCCGGCGGAGTTGTTTCGGATTGTCAGAGGTCTTTTAACTCCCCCTATTGCAGGTGGGAGCCCTGACAACTCGGCAGCGCGCTGTGAAGCATTTGCTCGGTTCTTTGCAGACAAAGTCGCTTTGATCCGCTCTGGGCTGGACACCACATTAAATGCAGTCTCTGTGGATGTGACACAAGCACCTGCTTGTCCTATTTTGATGGATTCTTTTCAGTTTGTGAAACCCGAGGATGTGGACAAGATACTTGGAGGAATGAGGCCCACCACGTCCATCCTAGACCCCTGCCCATCCTGGCTTCTGAAGGAGGCCAGAGGGGGATTGGCTGAGTGGGTAACGGTGGTGGTTAATGCCTCCCTTCGGGAAGGCATGATTCCAGCGAGCTTAAAACAAGCTATTATAAAACCGCTGTTGAAGAAACCATCACTGGACCCCACTAAATTTGACAACTTTCGGCCTGTTTCCAATCTTCCCTTCTTGGGCAAAGTCATGGAAAGCGTGGTGGCCTCACAACTCCAGGTATTCTTGAGAGACACGGATTATCTGGATTCGGCACAGTCTGGCTTCAGACCGGGGCATGGTACCGAGACGGTCTTGGTCGCCTTAGTGGATGATCTCCGCCGGGAGCTAGACAGGGGGAGTGTGTCCCTGTTGGTGCTTCTGGACCTCTCAGCGGCCTTCGATACCGTCGACCACGGTATTCTTCTGGGACGCCTTGCAGAGATGGGTCTTGGGGGCACCGCCTTGCGGTGGCTCCAGTCATTTCTGGAGGGTCGTACCCAGAAGGTGTTATTGGGGGACTCCTGTTCAACACCACAGCCTTTGACCTGTGGTGTTCCTCAGGGCTCCATACTGTCCCCCATGCTGTTTAACATCTACATGAAGCCGTTGGGTGAGATCATCCGGAGTTTCGGGGTGCGGTGTCACCTGTACGCAGATGACGTCCAACTCTGTCACTCCTTTCCACCTGCTACTAAGGAGGCTGTCGAAGTCCTGAACCGGTGCCTGGCCGCTGTGGTCTGGATGAGGGCGAACAAACTGAAATTAAATCCAGACAAGACAGAGGTACTCCTGGTCAGTCGCAAGGCCGAACAGGGTATAGGGTTACAGCCTGTGCTGGACGGGGTCGCACTCCCCTTGAAGGCGCAGGTTCGCAGCTTGGGGGTGACCCTGGACTCATCGCTGAGCCTGGATCCCCAGGTTTCGGCGGTGACCAGGGGAGCGTTTGCACAGCTTCGGCTCGTGCGCCAGCTGCGCCCGTATCTTGGGAAGTCTGACTTGGCCACGGTGGTACACGCTTTGGTCACATCCCGCCTTGACTACTGCAACGCTCTCTACGTGGGGCTGCCCTTGAAGACGGCCCGGAAGCTCCAGCTAGTCCAGCGCGCGGCAGCCATGTTGTTAACCGGAGCGGGACGCAGGGAGCGCACAACGCCCTTGCTGTCCCAGCTCCACTGGCTGCCGATCAGCTACCGGGCCCAATTCAAGGTGCTGGTGCTAACCTACAAAGCCCTAAACGGTTCCGGCCCAAAATACCTTGAGTACCGCATCTCGGCCTACGAGCCCACGAGGACCTTGAGATCATCCGGGGAGGCCCTTCTCTCGGTCCCGCCTGCCTCACAGGCACGCCTTGGCGGGGACTAGAGAGCGGGCCTTCTCGGTGGTGGCCCCCCGGCTGTGGAACTCCCTCCCTGCTGAAATTAGACAGGCGCCTTCCCTCATGGCCTTCCGTAAGGGCCTGAAAACCTGGCTCTTCGAAAAGGCCTTCGATTAAGTGCTATGTTTTGGAACGACCACCGGAATGGACTAAGACGACGAGACTGATTATGACCCAAACAAGACGAAGCGGATTTTTAGTTTAATTAGCTGTGTGTTAGTAAGATGTGTGTTATGACCCTGATTTACTGTAACTGTTGTCTTCATGTTCTGTGTTCTGTACACCGCCACGAGTCGCCTTCGGGCTGAGAGTGGCGGTTAACAAATGCAAATAATAAATAAATAAATAAATAAATAATAAGCCAGAGAAGGTAGAAACAGAGAATCAAAGCTCCTGTAAATCAGAGCTGGCTCCCTAACTCCTTTGAATTAACTATCTCCTCTAATCACTTATCTCTCAAGGTTGGGGAAACCCAACCTTGCCACCAAAGTAGGAAAGAAACCAATAATCAGACAACCAGATATTGAGAACAACAATCCTCATGAACCTTTTACATCTACTGAATTGGATGGCTCTCAATAAATGTCAAAATGGCAAAGCAGCTGGCCTGGATGATCAACGGATGGAAAAAAAATCATGAACTTTGGTACAAAAGCAAGGTGTTGGCTGCTGGAGCTGATGAACAACTGCACTGCATTCTGTCAGATCCCCAAAATCTGGAGGAAAGCCAGAGTCATAGCCATCTTGAAACCAGGCAAAGACTGTAATGATCCAAAAAGCTATAGACCAATCTCCTGGAGAGACTTACTTTGCATAGAATTATGGAAAAAAATAGACCCATGTCTGATTCCATGGCAAGCTGGCTTCAGGAAGGGCAAAAGCTGCACATCGCAAGTGCTGAACCTGACTCAACACATAGAAGATGGCTTTGAAAGGCAGCAGATCATAGCCTTCATAGACCTGTCAGTGGCTTATGATACTGTAAACCACGGCCTCCTCCTGAGAAAAATGTATAATATCACAAAGGACTACCACCTCACCTGCCTCATAGGAAACCTGCTACAAAAAGGAGCTTTTTTTTTTTTTAGTTCAAGGGCCAGAGAAGCAGATGGCGAAAACAGAAGAACGGCCTGCCTCAGGGGAGTGTGCTTGCTCCATCCATGTTCAACATTTACACAAATGACCAGCCACTGCCAGAAGAGACAGAGAGTTTTATCTATGCTGATGATCATGCCATCACCGCTCAAGCAGGGAGGTTTGAGATGGTTGAACAGAAGCTCTCCGAAGCTCTAGGTGCTCTTACTGCCTATTACAGGGAAAACTAGCTGATCCCTAACCCATCTAAAACACAGACATGTTCTTTTCACCTTAAGAACAGACAAGCATCCTGAGCTCTGAGGATCAGCTGGGAAGGAATCTCACTGGAACATTGCAGCGTACCCAAATACCTGGGAGTCACTCTGGACTGTGCTCTGACCTACAAGAAGGACTGCCTGAATATCAAGCAAAAAGTGGGTGCTAGAAACAATATCATACGAAAGCTGACTGGCACAACCTGGGGATCACAACCAGACACAGTGAAGACATCTGCCCTTGCGCTATGCTACTCTGCCACGGAACACATCTCACCATGCTAAAACAGTAGTTGTGGCTCTTAATGAGACATGCCGCATTTTCATGGGATGTCTGCACCCTACACCACTGGAGAAATTACACTGTTTAGCCAGTATTGCACCACCTAACATTCGCTAGGAAGTAGTAGCCAATAGTGAAAAGACTAAAGCAGTGACATCTCCAGCCCACCCCCTGTTTGGGTATCAGCCAGCATGTCAATGACTTAAATCAAGAAATAGTTTTCTAAGATCTACAGAGACACTCGCTGGAACACCTCAGCAAGCGAGAGTCCAAAAGTGGCAGGCTAAAACTCAGAACCTCAATCAATGGCTTTTTCTTTTCTTTTCTTTTGTCGTGTCAGGGGTGACTTGAGAAGCTGCAACTCGCTTCTGGTGTGAGAGAATTGGCCGTCTGCAAGGACGTTGCCCAGGGGATGTGTGGATGATTTTTTGATGTTTTTATCATCCTTGTGGGAGGCTTCCCTCATGTCCCTGCATGAGGAGCTGGAGCTGATAGAGGGCGCTCGTCTGCCTCTCCCAGATTCGAACCTGTGACCTGTCGGTCTTCAGTCCTGCCGGCACAGGGGTTTAACCCACTGCGCTACCAGGGGCTCCAATCAATGGCTGATACCAAATGACTCCCTCCTGGACACATAGAAAACTGGGCGACTTGGAAGGCACTGAACAGACTGTGCTCTGGCACCACAAGATGCAGAGCCAACCTTAAGAAAGTGGAATCCTGTTTGGGTATCAACCAGCACGTCAACGACTTAAATCTAGAAATAGTTTTCTAAGATCTACAGAGACACTCGCTGGAACACCTCAGCAAGCGAGAGTCCAAAAGTGGCAGGCTCAAACCCAGAATCTCAACCAATGGCTGATACCAAATGAGAGACTCCCCCTGGGCACACAGAAGACTGGGCGACTTGGAAGGCGCTGAACAGACTGCGCTCTGGCACCACGAGATGCAGAGCCAACCTTCAGAAATGGGGCTACAAAGTGGAATCCTCGACATGCGAGTGTGGAGAAGAGCAAACCATTGACCTTCTTATAGTAACACCAGAGGAACTCCAAGTGGCCAGCTACTGGTCAAAGGACATTCAATCAACTACCAAGCTTGCAAACTTTGTATTTTGTTTGTTTGTTAAAAATGCAATACAACTGTTTGGTTTGCTCCTGACACAATAAATAAATAACTTATCTCCTGCTCTAAACAACTAATCTCCATCCAGAGGCTTCAGAAACCTCCAAATAATACCGCGTCTTCCATAGGAAATACAGGAGATTTTGACAATTTGCCTGCACCTACAGCCATTCTAGCTCAATGGAACAGGAAAATTTCAGTTTTTCTGAAATACATCCACATTAGAGAACTGCCAGCAAGTCCCGTATAAGTAATCACTTCCTTCCATTGTTTACGGAAAGTGTTTGAAGTCACTTGAAGACATTTTGTCTCTGACTCTCCTTTGAGGGCTTCTGTTCCCGATTTTAGAATCACACACAGCTTGAAGAGGTATCAGGAATAGTGCAAGCCAGACTGGTGTCATCACTCTGTGTGAAATCTGAAGCCAATTTTAAACGGGGCAGGAAAGGGAGCAATGGGACAGGAAGCCAAGTAGCAGTGGAAGAGAGACAGCAGCCAAGTTAGGCCTGGAGCCCAAACCTCTTTGGCAGCACTTGGTTTTCATTCCCTATCAGGAAAAGCTGAGGGAAAGCAGCTGCTTGCGGCGCAAAAGTAGTCGGCTGGGGGACTGTTTGGTTAAGCCTTAGCGGGACAGATTTCTACAGCATTCCACCTTGCATACACTTGATGTTTATGGATGTTGCCTCTCTCCTACATGGTTAAAAAGAAGGTTCCTAGAACTGCAGGCCATAGGGTCAAGGGGGATAAACTTTCACCTGAAAGAGAGGGTAAGATCCCAGCTGATGACAGTCATGCAGTTTTCCTAAGCAGCTAGCAAGAGTTTCCAAGAAAAGTTTCCAAAGAAGTCAGATTAAAGGAGGCGATTCACCGTGTGTGGCTTTTTTCCTTAAGGAACAGAAGTTTTACAGTGAGTTCAAGTTATTTGAAATCTTTTTGAACACTAGAAACAGAGTTCCTTTCATTTTTCAGGACTGCATCAAGGTTGCAGCAAATTGCCACCATGGGGCTATCAATCAATCATACATAAGTAAATTATTAATTAGGCTGTGATGAATGCTCTTTACCTGCAGCCCAAGTAATGCAGCTTGGTTGCAAAATAATTAACGCAACACTCAAGTGATTGAGAACCATTCCACAATGCAAAGAGGATCCATGTTAGTTTACATCCCACAACATTATGTCCCACTAAACAATGCTATTTCCCTAATTGAGATTTAGATCAACCTGCTTTTCATAATTGAAAGATCAAAAAGGAAAATTAAAGCTTGTGGGAAGTAAGGTTGGATTTTTTTTAACTATCGCTCCCCCTAATCTGTGCTTTTTAGTGTAAAAAGCTAGTATTCCAAGCTGTGCCTAGTAGTGACAAAGAGACTACCGTATATTCCGGGGTACAAGATGACTTTTTAGGCATGTAAAACCTTATAAAATTTTGGGGATCGTCTAGTACACCGGGTATAAAATTAAAATAATAATAAAATTACTTAATATGGCTGCCTTGGCCTCAGGCTCTCCTCCTCCTCCTCCTCCTCCTCTTCCTCCGCCTTGACTCATGGCGGCCTCCCGGGCAGGCTCCCCGTCCTTCCTGGCTGCCTTCCTTGCAGAGGCCCAGGCTTCTCCTTTCTTGGTGGCTGGACCCCTGAGCTGCTTCCTGTGCTGCTCAGGCTGCTCTCCTTCTTCCTGTCCATGCCTCACGAGAAGTGCCTCTTCTCCCGCGAGACAACGTTGTCTCGCGGGAGAAGAGGCACTTTGTGCGATACCTAGACAGGAAGGAGGAGAGTGGCCTGAGAAGCTCCTGGTTTAGGGAGTCATCTTAAATGGCGAGTATATCCCCAACTCTCAATTTGGTTGCTAAAATTGCGGGGTCGTCTTATAGCCCCAGTCGTTTTATACCCCGGAATATATGGTACATATAGGCAGACGCTATAGTTTTCACCAGGGGTCCTCAAACATTTTAAACAGAGGGCCAGGTCACAGTCCCTCAAACTGTTGGAGGGCCGAATTATAATTTGAAAAAAAATGAATGAATTCCTATGCACACTGCACATATCTTATTTGTAGTGCAAAAAATACTGAAAAACAATACATAATTACGAATACTGAGTAACGGACATAAGAACGGAATAACTACATGACAGGACTGGACATTGTTTTAATGAGTATCTATTGAATTATGTTTTATTGTAGTGTTATGATTTTATTGTTGTTGACGTTTTATATTGTATATTGTAAATTGTGTTTTTGGTGGCATTGAATTTTGCCTTATAAACCGCCTCAGGTCGCTGGAAGGCTGAGAGGGGTGGTATAGAAATATACTAAATAAATAAATAAAAATGAAGAACAATTTTAACAAATATAAACGTATTAGTATTTCAGTGGAAAGTGTGGGCCTGCTTTTGGCTGATGAGATAGGATTGTTGTTGTTGTTGTGTACTTTCAAGTCATTTCAGACTTAGGGTGACCCCAAGCGAAGGCCAGGTAAATGACTTTGGAGGTTTGTATCCGGCCCCCGGGCCTTATTTTGAGGACCCCTGGTTTTCACTGTGTATGACATAGGTCCTTATTGGATGGCAGTATTGAGAGGTATTGTTAAGTTAAGTAAAGAGAGGAATCAGGAGCTGATCATAACTTCCAGTCCCCCCTCACTCATTTTCATTTGTTCTCTTCTCATCAGACTTTTAGTGCTTCCCCATAGGCACCCGCTATCTTCCTCATCACACATAGGCAATAAGTCTCCACCCTCCACTTTTTTTTCCTTCATTCAAATCTGTCAGAGTAGTTCTGCAGCAAAATCCATTGGACCCTTGAGACAGGAGTGCTGTTTTAAACCATTGCTTTCCGTGGGATGCAATAGTTCTTCATCAAAACCCATTGGACCATTGAGACAGGGATGCTGTTGTAAGCCACTTCTTTCCATAGAAAGAGGTAATCATGCATTTTTATAAACAGGGATGACAGCTCTCTGCTAAGTACAATATTATAACTGGAACAAACCAGCAAAGGAAAACTGCCTGTTCTCAGTTCTACAATGTCTCTATTATGCTATATCTGTCATTAATATTTTTAAAGGAAATTTGTGATGGGAAGGAGTTATGATGCACCTCTATAAAGAGGAATGACAGCTTGCTGTTAAGGACCGCCCATCGGAATGCCCCTTTTCACCATGGTAAGCTCCGAAACAGAACAGACACTGTCACTGACCCCATCACATGTTGTTTTGAGCCAAAATAGCAGGTTCTTAGCACTATTTTGGCTGAATTCATGATTTCTCCCTGTGATTACAGATCTGTCCAATTTCACATTTGTTCTATAGTTCTGTGATCCGGGGGGGGGGGGGGGGGGGGCAGGAAGATGGTTGGAAATCATCTGATGGCAGCAGTGACTCCCTGTAAATTTACAGTGGTTGTCTGGAAAATGGGGAGTGGAGAACGACTGAAAGTGTGATGAGGTGGATAGATGATGTCTCAGATTAATATATGGAGTATATAATAATAATAATAATAATAATAATAATAATAATAATAATAATAATAATCTTTATACCCTGCCACTATCTCCCCAAAGGGGACTCGGGGTGGCTTACATGAGGCCAAGCCCAGTAGTGCAAATTACAATACAATAAGATAAAAAACATAAAACATCACAATAAAATAAATCAAGCATAAAATGCAATACACAGTGCAAAGCAATAGAATAAAAAATCAGACACAATCACAATGAGCGGGCCACGTGTGCAAGATACAATGCTAAAAACTCAGAATGAGGTAGAAAGAAAGCATATATATTTATAAGGGAGACTCATAAACGGAATAATGGAGATAGTCCGTCATGCGGGCAAGAGGCAGTGCAATATGAGGGCACCCATTCTTGGGGGAGTGATAAAATATGTAAAATCCCTCTCCAAAGGCACAGCAGAAAAGCCAATGGCAGCAGTTAAAACATATAGCCCTAAACTTAGTTGCTAGTTCCAGGTAGAGTAGAATGGTTGAATCTGTGGAAATTGCACACATGCTTATTTTGCTAGCATGTGGCTACATATCGGTTTCATATGCAGAGCAATCAATTGAACCACCAAACTCAAAACCAACAATTTTCCCCCTTCTATGATTGATCTAAAGTAGCAAAAGCAGATGAAACCCAGCTTCCTCATCTCTACTTTCTGTGACAGAGAAAAATGTATTGATATTCACCCCGACACTACCTACAACTATCATAAAAAACCTCTGAACCTCTGCAGTGGGTTCTCTGGAACGGATATTGGAGGCAAAGTGGTAAGAGATGTAAGGTTTGCTTTTATGCAGCTAGTTTCCTACCTATTGATTTCTATGCTGAATTCAATCTTATATGTGTATGTTTACATTTTTAAAAAATACTTTAAAAATGTAATCTCATATAGTATTTGGAAGATAAATTTGCTAGTCCACTATATCAAATAGTGTAGGAATCATTGCCCTAAGAGAAAAATGATACAGTACATTTCCCATATCTTCATGGGATATGTTCCTGAACTTACCATGGAAATAGGAAACAGTAGCAATGGCGAACCCTATTGAAACAAATGACTTATGTGGAGGTTACCATTGAGTCACTCTGAAATATGTCTTAGGGAGGTATTAAGAAGGTGACAAACTTGTTCTCTGCTGCTCTAGAGACTAGGACACTGAGTAATGGATTTAAATGGCAGGAAAAGTGATTCCACCTAAACATTAGGGAGAACTTCCTGACAGAGCTGCTTGACAGTAGAATATGCTACCTCAGGGTCAGAGGCGGCCCTAGGTAATTTTCAATGGTAAGCCAACAGTATTTTGCCCCGCCACCCCAACCAATCACTGATATATATTTTCTGTTCGTCGTGGGAGTTCTGTGTGCCATATTTGGTTCAGTTCCATCATTGGTGGAGTTCAGAATGCTCTTTGATTGTAGGTGAACTATACATCCCAGTAACTACAACTCACATATGTCAAGGTCTATTTTCCCCCAAGAGCGCCTCAAGAGCGCCCCTGGGCAAAATCAACTATACCGCAAATGCTTACTTTGCGTAATGGTTGAGCCTCCCCTGCTCAGCGTATGGCGTGATATCCTTCTCTGGAAGTTTTGAAACAGAGGCTAGATGGCCATTTGTAGGGAGTGTTTTGATTGTGTTGTTCCTGCATGACAGAAAATTGCACTGGATGGCCCTTGTGGTCTCTTTGAACTCTGTGATTCTGTTATGCTAGGAGAATGTGAAATGAGCAAGAAACTGAATAGGAGAATGTATGTATATGTGGAAATTGTGGGAGATTAAAGGAAGGATATTTATAAAAATTGAGGGCCACTGTGGTGTAGTGGCTTGATATTACATATGACTCTGGAGAACAGGATTGGAATCCCCACACAACATTCAATATGAGTGGACTGTTCCTGCCCACTTTTTTCTTTGATGTCATTCACTATGTGCCCCTCACTGCTCTGTTTTAGAGGAATGTAGCTCACAAATTGAAAAGGTTCCCCACCCTGCCATAAGAGACCCTTTTTCTGTTTCATATGGGATTCACTGCTTCTGTCCATAAACTTCTGACCATTTTAGTTTTGAGGTGTCAATAGAGATAAAAGTCATAAATGTAGTCAGTCCTACCCAGGGCCGGCCCGTCCATTACTCGAAGTAAGCGGTCGCGGAATACTTTTTTTGCCAGGGGGCGCTGTTTTGTCCTTAGGCCACGCCTCCTCCTGCAGGCCCCATGCGCCCTCAACAGCCTTCTAATGGAGAAGCGCAGGCCCCGCCCACTACGCGAGAGGGAAGTCCTCCCTCCACGTGCTGCCAGGAGGGAGGCAGCCAGCCAGGCTCTTTCGCTTTCGCTTTCCCTTCCCTGCAGCTGAGCCTGGACCCCTCTCAGGGCAGCAAGGAGGCCTCGTCAAAAGGTACTGCAAATGTCATCTTTTGTACATGCCTCCCCCAAACCTCTCTAGTATTTGGTAATGGAAGTCCTATATGCCAAGTTGGTTCAATTCTATTGTTGGTGGAGCTCAGAATGTTCTTTGGTGCTTGGTAAACTGCAATTCCCAAATGTCAGGGTCTATTTTTCCCAACCCCCTCTCAAGTATTTTCTGGTAGTCATGGAAGTCCTGTATGCCAAGTTTGGTTCAATTCTATTGTTGGTGGAGCTCAGAATGTTCTTTTGTGCTTGGTAAACTGCAATTCCCAAATGTCAGGGTCTATTTTTCCCAACCCCCTCTCCAGTATTTTCTTAGTCATGGAAGTCCTGTATGCCAAGTTTGGTTCAATTCTATTGTTGGTGGAGCTCAGAATGTTCTTTGGTGCTTGGTAAACTGCAATTCCCAAATGTCAGGGTCTATTTTTCCCAACCCCCTCTCCAGTATTTTCTGTTAGTCATGGAAGTCCTGTATGCCAAGTTTGGTTCAGTTCTATTATTGGTGGAGCTCAGAATGCTCTTTGGTGCTTGGTGAAGCATTCTCACCTGATGTTTCACCCACATCTATGGCAGGCATCCTCAAGAGGCTGTGAGGTCTGTTTGTAACTAGGCAAGTGGGGTTTGTATATCTGTGGAATGTCCAGGGTGGGAAAAAGAACTCATGTCTGCTTGAGGTAAGTGTGAATGTTGCAATTGGTCATCTTGATGAGTATTTAATGGCCTTGCAGCTTCGAAGCCGAGCTAGTTGCTGCCCAGGAATCCTTTGTTGGGAGCGGTTAACTGGCCCTGATTGCTTCATGTCAGGAATTCCCCCCCTTTTTTAGTGTTGCTCTTTATTTATTGTTCTGATTTTAGAGGGTTATTTTAGAGGGTACTGGTAGCCAGATTTTGTTCCTCTGAGGTTGCCTGCCATAGATGTGGGGAAAATGTCAGGAGAGAATGCTTCTGGAACATGGCCATACAGCCCAGAAAACTCACAGCAACTCAGTGATTCTGGCCATGAAAGCCTTCCACAACACATTATTATGTTTATTTATACCCTGCTTTTTCTCTCCCCAAGAAGACTCAAGTTGGCTTAGATTAAAAACATTTCAGTACAGTCTAAAATCCACAAATATGCAAACATTAAAATGGAATTAAATATCATTGGTATTTTAAAAATTCAGTTAAAATCCATAAAAAACATATCCAAAACTAAAAACTGCAGCAGACCCTGACTTGATCTTTAAAACCTTTTAAAGCCTGCATTAGATTACCAAGTGTAATGTTCCTTTATACACACTGCTTTATATTAATTTCCCCAGTATTCCTTTATCTGATTTGTCATCAACACACTTAATGGACTGCAAAAATATGATCCTGTGTGATTCCTTTCCATTTCCAAGTCGCCCAGTCCTCTGTGTGCCCAGGGGGGAGTCTCTCATCTGGTATCAGCCATTGGTTGAGGTTCTGGGTTTGAGCCTGCCACTTTTGGACTCTCGCTTGCTGAGGTGTTCCAGCGAGTGTCTCTGTAGATCTTAGAAACTTATAAAAACGTATTTAAGATCAACTTTGAGTCAAGAGCGCTTGAGTGGACTAGCAACCTTGGCCATTGAAAATGGCTTGTTGGATGAAATGGAAACAGATATAATAGTACACGAGTTTTCAAAATTGAAAGCCAGAAAAATCTCTTTTTAATTTTAAAAGTGTTCAAGTTTATTTGTGTTAAGGAAAACTGGATGTTAAAGTATCCACTAAAGTGAAGGGGCCAGAGGCTGACTACGTTGCCACACCCATTGTAATGGTCCAGGCTGGCATGGCACTTTTGAAGGACAAGAGTTCACTTTCTTAAAAAGGAGGTGTCTATTCTCCTGGGGCTGCGTTCTCCACAACAAATCTGATTGACAGACCCAACAAGCATGGGATTGAGTTCTCTGTTATTAGCAAACCCCTAGTCTGAAAAATCTTCTCTGAAGAGACAGCATGACCAGGAAACCTTTGTGTAGTACTTGTAGACCAAAAATAACAACAAAAACTTAAAATTGTTGCTAAGTTTAGTAAAATATTTGCATTCTTAAAAAAGTTAATTTGTGTAATGTAACTATATAAACATAATGTTGTAAGTAAATTTCTGGTTTGTAAGGTAACTCTTTTATTCACCTCTACCTTCTACGTTTTATTTTTCAGTGATTGGTTGGGGGGAGGGGGCGCCAAAATAATGTTTGCTTACCATTGAAAATTACCTAGGGCCGGCCCTGGTCCTACCACTGGGTTACCTGTAATATGGCCTACTTCAAGCAACAGAATTTAAGGTCCCAGTAAATGCCTAAGAAAACTTTATGAAGTTCATGGGGTTCCCATAAATCAGCAGGCAACTTAAAGACACATTCACAAGGGAGAACATTTTGCCTTTTGGGTGATTGATATATGATTATATTGTTATTATTGGGAGATGGCTATACTTTGTATTTTCTGCTGTGGGAACTAAGATGTCTTTGAAATTCCCTGGATATAAGACGAAAAAGTGAAGATGATAGACAAGAGAAACAAGAAATAATGTGTATTGTTGAAGGCTTTCATGGCTGGAATCACAAGAAATAATGTGGTTTGTGAAAGGCTAACATGGTAGATGGGCATTTCAAAATTCCTGAACCTTGAACAAATTCCTTATTAAAAATGATCACTTCACAGCTTTAACCTTATGATCTCTGGCTTGTTTTACAGCTTGGAACATTGTAGCCTTTGGCTATGCCTCTGGTCCTTTCCCTCAAGATTGTGTCATCCATTTGGGAATATAACCTATGCATGAACAGAGTTTTAAGATCACAGCACCTACATATTGGAAGGGCTTTTGTTGGTTGTGGTCAAAACTGAGGAACACCTAGCCATGTATTAAATACTCTTAATTCGTATGGGATGTGTTGTTCAATAATAATAATAATAATAATAATAATAATAATAATAATAATAATAATAATTTTATTTCTTACCTGCCTCTCCTCATGGCTCTAGGCAGGTTACAAACAATTAAAATACATTAACACAGCAAAAACACTACAAATACACACATAAAAGTTACATACCAAAACGTATCCTTATGAAATACATATTAAAACAGACAAAACAAAGATTAATCAAGGACATGCATTAAAATTCATGTTTATGTTTAAAGACTGTCTGGGTAGGCCTGCCGGAAGAAATAGGTCTTCACTTGTGTCTTAAATTCCACCAGAAGATTTACTTGTTGGAATGCTACCAGCAGGTCATTTCACAGCTTGGGGTGGCCAATGCAAAAATCCTCTGGGTGGTGCTTGCCAGTTGGGTTCTGACTGTTTGGAGCAGGTGCCTCCAGAAGACCAAAGTGTGTGGGGCGGATTGTATGGGAGAAGGCAATCTATTAGGTAACCAATAATGGCACAAAGACCATTATAAAGCAAGGGTGGAAGCCTTGCAACCTTTCATAAGTAACAACATTACTATGTTGCTAGTACCTTGTTACCTCCAAGCTCTTGCAGTGATTTCATGGGATTCTTAACAGTGTCTGCATCACTTCCCAACGTTGGTGTTCAACACTGATCTTGTTCTTCATTTCACACATACTTCATTCTCATTTCTTTGACTACCCATGACAGATCACCAACATTTGTCAATGACTAAATTGAATTAGTCATGTAACAACAACAATATATACATCTGAGGGGAATGAGGGCCAAAGTACCTTGGGAAGTCTGACTCTGCGTGGGGTTGCCTTTAAAGACTGTCTGGAAGCTTCAAATGGTCCAACAGACAGCAGCCAGACAGGAGCGGTGCTCGGGGAGTATACAACTGCTCTGCTGTGCCAGCTCCACTGGCTGCCAGTCTGCTACCCGGCACAATTCAAAGTGCTGGCTTTAGCCTATAAAGCCCTAAATGCTTCTGGCCCAATTTACCTGTCCAAACACATCTCCCCTTATGAACCATCTAGGACTTTAAGATCATCCGGGGAGGCCTGCTCTTGATCCCGCCCTCATCACAAGTACATTTGGCAGGGACAAAAGACAGGGCCTTCTCTGTGGTGGCCCCTTGGCTATGGAACGCCCTCCCTAAGGAGATTAGATCAGCTCCATCACTCTTAACGTTTCAGAGACAAGTTAAGACAGGGTTATATGAGCAAGCATTTACAAATGCAGAGTAACTGACATAGGAAAGGGAATCACTCAAGAATGGAGCTTGGACAACATAATTTAACTAGGAGATGCTGATGATAATGATGTTGGTTTTTATTGTCTTTATTGCTTCTATTGTGGTTTTAGACTGTTTTAATGTTTAATTTGTATTTTTTTTGTTATGTATACTGACTTGTTGTAAACAGTTTTGAGTCGCCAATAAGGCTGAGAAAGTATAGTAAATAAATAAATAAATGTAAGGTTCAATGTATTGTCGAATTGTCGAAGGCTTTCATGGCCGGAATCACTGGGTTGTTGTAGGGTTTTTTTGGGCTATATGGCCATGTTCTAGAGGCGTTCTCTCCTGACGTTTCACCTGCATCTATGGCAAGCATCCTCAGACCTCACTACTTCTGAGGATGCTTGCCATTGATGCAGGCGAAACGTCAGGAGAGAATGCCTCTAGAACAGTAGTTCTCAACCTGGGGTCCCCAGATGTTTTTGGCCTTCAACTCCCATAAATCCTAACAGCTGGTAAACTGGCTGGGATTTCTGGGAGTTGTAGGCCAAAAACCACTGCTCTAGAACATGGCCATATAGCCCGAAAAAACCTACAACAACCCAAATATAAGGTTCCTTTTTAAAAAAATGTCAGATCCAGTTCCTGCATAACTGAAAGCAGTTCATAACTGAAGCCACCAATAGTAGGTTATCTTATATCACATTACTGTATATGTCTTAGTATTTTGCTTGGTCTCCCTGAGCAGTCTCCTTTCCTTTGCCCAGAGCAAGAGTTGGTGATAGCTGATAAGCTGGATCCATGCTGAAAACCCTTCATATTACAGTTTCTCAAGTTGCTCCTGACATGAAAAAAAAAACCTTCATATCACCAGTGTAAGGCCCCCACTGCATGCTTCTGACATTATGACAACACTTTAAAGAGATATTGAAGGCAAGATACTGTCTGCGGTTCAACATATACTTTATATGAGCTTAAGTATCATTGAAATCAAAAGCTGGCATGTCATTTTTGGAGAAAGCACAATTGAAAACCTTAGTAGATAAGATTACTTGATATGAGCAATAACATTAATTGGTAGATTAATCCACAAAAGCTTTAGTTGATCAGTTGATTCAGGCCATTTCAGGAAGTGAGGGCAAATTTTAATCAGTGTGCTAATGAATTAAAGGCATTTAATTTTTGAAGTGTGTGTACATGGTGCACCACAATGTTGTAACAGAAAATTAAAGACAGATCTTAAAGATAGTTCAATTGTAAATTGCCCTGCACATGCTTCTCCTTCTTAAAAAAAATATGATCCACATTAAATGTTTACATTATTTTTTGCAGTTTAAGACAAATAATCAAATAAAGATTTTTTAATTGTTTAGATGATGAAAACTTTCCCTCTCTGAAAAAGCTAATTTCCACTAATGATCAGCAAGAAAAAGTTCTCATTGGGCTAAAACTACAAAGCAGATTTTCTTATTGATATAAGAGGGAGTATCCAAATAATGACAGAATCTTGAAGTGCTGCCTGTTTCTACACACATGAAGTCTTACAGCCTTTAGAACACAAATACTCACAGGAATTAACTGTGGATTCAAACACCAGGGAGCTTAGTCAGAACCTGGCCTGCTAACTCCTTGATTCTGTTGCAACAGATCTTTTGTTCTCAGAGCAGTGAGAAATTTATTGTCCCTTCATCACCATAAAGACAGAGAATATTTTGGGTGTCGCAGAAGGGAGTGTTTGCAATTGAATCAGGCTTTGAACCCTGTCTCTTCCAACTTTGATGCCAGTCCCTTATTCATTCGCTGGCCCTCTCCTTAGTCATTCTTTTCACAAGCCTTGAAATATAACTAGAAATCAAGAGAGTTTTGATTAATATGAATATCTAATGGATTGTTTAATAATCATAAAACTTTCCAAAATTTGATTGATACACTCTAATTTCACCTAGAGTAAATGGGCAGATGACTTGAATCAAGATAGTGAATCAAGAAACTAACAGATGTCTTTACACTGTAGTCCTGGTTTCAAAGGCCTGTGACTTCATGGGGCTTCTGTGACATCAGCAACTTGGCTGGGTCACACCATTGTGCTTGTGCATTGGCATAGCCTCAGAATAATCTGCCATCCTGAGATGGAGAGTTGGTTATAGTTTGATTGTTCTGTCGTGCGCTGGGCCTGTAAAGAATTTCCTTTAAGACAGGACGTGCAACCTTTACCCAGTGGGAAACCAGGGGGCCCAAGGAGAAGTTCTCAGAGGTTTTCCACCACAAATGACCTTTAGATGACTTGTGAAGTATAACAAATTATTTTATTAATGAACAATCAAACAGAAACTTCTCTTGTCTTCAGAAAGTTAAACAAATGATTCCAGGCTTTTATGCAACTGGTAGCTTCCTAAACTTGCCCACAAAGGACAGGCAACTGTCTTCAATAACTTCTTCTTTACTTTAAAGGAAAGTCCCCTTTTTAACTTCTCCCAGGCTGACTGTAATCTAAACCCTTACTGATGTGGGCTCCGCCACCGGGTCGAGCTGCGTCTCGAAGCACCGAGTGGACCTACCAGTAAAGGCTTAGATGTTCTCCAGCTGGAGTTCTTTGGTCTTTAGGCCTGTTATCCTGGAAATCTTTGGAGACTCTTAAGACTGTTTCCCCCCAGAAAGTCTTAAGGATTGAAGCTTTTGTACAGGGGAAGTTTGCACACATCCTGTACATTAGCTTTCATTGCTGAGACTGACTAAAAATGGCTCCCTTCCCTTCCCAATTGCCCTGATCAAGGGGCAGAACCAAAACTTAACGATGATGGACAGGTGACTTGCCCTACGACTGCAACCAAAGGAAGCCACCTTTCTGCAGAACCCTTGAAACCTAGGACTGCAAGCAAACATTTAATACAAAGCAAATAAAGTGGGAGCTTCTGATACAGCTGTACCAGCACATTGATCTTTGCAAACTAAGATGGCCTCTGAAAATCCAGAAGGGTTATCACAGGAGAAAAGAATGCAGCTATAAAAGGCAAGTAGGGTTTTGAAGGAAGAAACAACCTGACAGTCTCCTAGAAGAGAACAAGGTCAAAAGTGTTGATTTTGAGCATTAAAACCCTACCTTTGATCCAGGTTGTAGACAGGATCATTTTCTCCTGCACAGTCCACCCTTTATGACATTGAGGTTCTCTGGGGGACACTTACTCCAACCAGCCAGAACCCAACTGACCGTCACCCAGAGGACCTTTTCATGGATCACCCCAAGACTGTGGAATGCCTTGCCAGAAGAGCTCCAATATCTAAATGAGTTGCCTGAATTTAAAACACATCTAAAGACCTATCTCTTCCGGCAGGCCTACTGAGTATTTTTCATCATAAATTTTAAACTCTTGCTGGTGTTCACTAAATTTTAATCTTTGTTCTGTGTATTTTAATATATGTTATTGTCAAAATACATTATAATATGTGTATTTAACATAAAGTTTATGGTGATTATGTGTTTTTAGCTATGTTTAACCTGCCTTGAGGAGATGTGGGTAAGAAATAAAATAATAATAATAATAATAATAATAATAATTATTATTATTATTATTATTATTATTATTATTTGAAACACAAGATGAGTCCACAGCAGACACTCTGCTGGCCGTTGAATTGGATCACACGTCAGACACTTCCCAAGTGTCTAGGACTGTGTGATGTATCAGCGAATAATGCGTGCAGATCCCAGTAAGGTGGCCTTCTGATTTTGTGTGGTTTTTATTCCTGGTATATTCGGCTTCATGAAGAGAGAGAGAGGGAGGCTGGAATGAGGACAGTATGAAGAAAATGATGTTTCTGCCTCTTCACTTTGTGCTTCCTTGCCACAACTTTGTGCTTCTACCATTTTAAAGTTGATCTTCCTTTTTTATTGTTCCATGTAACTGTGTGTCTATAAAATATTTGTTAGTTGTAAAGTATATTTTCTTATTTTAAAACACAACAAAAATGGAGGGGTAGTTGGGCCCCCAGAATGGATTCAATGCATTTCAATAGGAAAATTCATTTTTAGAGAGTGTTTTGAGTTAAGAGCTCATTCACTGTATGAATTAAACTCTTAAGTCAAGGTAATATTGTAGTACATAATCGGTGATGGGACCCAAGTTAGACACAAAATTTATTTGTCCTTTGCAGAGAGGGGGTGGGATATAAATAACAGTGGTTATTGTTGTTGTTGTTGTTGTTGTTGTTGTTTGAAACACAACAAGATGAGTCCACAGCAGACACTCTGCTGGCTGTTGTATTGGATCACATATCCCAAGTTTCTAGGATTGTGTGATGGATCGGTGAATAATGTGTGCAGATCCCAGTCAGGTGGCCTTTTGCAGCTGGCAAATGGTAATTTTGTCAGTGCCGATTATGTTTAAGTGCAGACCAAGGTGTTTAGGCACTGCACCCAGTGTGCTGATCACCACTGGGACCACCTTTACAGGTTTGTGCCACAGTCTTTGCAGTTCGATTTTTAAATCCTCATATCGTGTCAGCTTTTCCAGTTGTTTCTCTGCAATCCTGCTGTCACCTGGGATTTGCGACATCAACGATCCATACTTTGTTTTTTAACACGATTGTGAGGTCAGGAGTATTATGCTCCAAAACTATCTCTGTCTGAATCCAGAAGTCCCGGAGGAGTTTGGCGTGTTCATTCTCTGTAACTTTTTCCAGCTTGTGATCCTACCAGTTCTTTGTTGCAGGCAATGAATCATCTGAGCAATGGTGTTGTGCCTCTGCTTGTAGCGCGTTTGCGCAATCTTCTTGCAGCAGCTCAGGATGTGATCTATTGTTTCATCTGCTTCCTTGCAAAGTCTACATTTGGGATCTGTTGTCGACTTTTCAATTCTGGCCTTGATTGCATTGGTTGTTGTTGTTGTTGTTGTTGTTGTTGTTGCATATAACAATACAGAAGCTAGGCAGTCTGGCTTTTTGTTACTTGGCTATTTTATTTTAAAATATGCTTCTTTGCAAATGTTTCAAATTCCAATCTGGTTATCTCTCCTTATCACTCCTTTCCGACTGCCTTTATCTTTCCCAGTTTTTGACAGCACTAGGATTTTGCTTTTTGTAAAACAAAAGCTGAGTAAGAGGAAAGGGGAAAGATCCAAAATATAAAAAGGCAAAGGGTTTGAGTGTCATCTATCTTGTGCAACCAGTTCCCCTGGTAGGTAAAAGCTAATTGTTGCAAACATGTTCAAATATTTTAGGTTATGCCTTTGAGTCATAGTGCCAATATTCCTGGTGTTTGTTGTTTTCACAGGAAATGCCAAGATACTGTGCAAAATTCCTACTAAGTGACTATATTTAGTACTCCTAGGGCTCCTCAAATTTAAACACAGAAACATGTGTAGTTAATCTCAATTTTGCCTCATAGCAAATGGACCCGACTGAAAAAATCATAACATATGGTTCTTTACATAAGATAAGAATGGCAAAAGAGATTTAGATAACTTCATAGTACTCCCCCAGCTGTTGTTTTTTTAAGGTAGCAAATTAGGTAAGTTTACAAAGAGACACAAAATTTAATGTCTTTGACGAGGTCGGATGGAAGCCAAATGATACCTTCCACCCAACCAAGTTAAAATGTACCTCACCCAAAGGCACATTCTGAATTAAGAAGATTGATATCTCTCAAGCATTTTTACAAAATTTACTAGTGAAAATGTAAAAATAGCAAATTAAATAATTTCCCTTTTTTGTTGCCCTTTCATAACTCAGCATTTGTCCCCTTGAGTGAGTACCTCAAGCCAGTTCTAGTTCAGACCACAGCTCCCAATATACTTCTGGGTTAAAGGAATGAAATGTAGATCGCAGTTATGGTATATATGAAATGTTCAAAGTGAAGATAAGGACAGCTAGTGTCTTTTATGTCATTTGTTGGTGCATCCATACTGAACTTTTAAATAGCTATCCAAGATACTGAACATGTTAGGGATAGCTCCTTTAATGTTCAGAGTAAAATCCCTGAACATATTCAGAGCCCAATTGACATGAAAGCCACAAGCCACTACTGACTGACAGTGAGAAGGCTTGCAGTATGACAATCTCACACCGTAGATGTCTGTAACATGAGATCGGGATAACCAGTGTTGCCTGACATATCTCCTGCATCAACCATAGATCCTGATCCTAGATAGTTTTATAATTAATTATTTATTATTTATTTACTTTACTTGTATACCGCTCTTCTCAGCCATTTGGTGACTCAGAGCGGTTAACAACCAGTATCAGCAAGACAGTGCAAAATCATAATAATTTAAAACAGTAATATCAATCAATTAACATCAACATCAATACAGCAATACAGAAAACAACAATCCATCACGTCTCATCAATAGAATCAGCATTCGGTCTCGTTGTCCATTAATCCATATTCCAGTAATCAATCAATTGTACTGCTTAGTTGAAAGTCTGATCGAAGAGCCAGGTCTTCACTCTCTTCCTGAATGCCAATAAGGAGGGGGCCGATCTAATGTTTGTGGGAAGGGCGTTCCACAGCCGGGGGGCCACTACTGAGAAGGCCCTGTCTCTTGTCCCCGCCAGGCGTGCTTATGAAGCCGGCGAGACCGAGAGCAGGGCCTCCCCAGACGATCTTAACGTCCTAACTAATTGTCATGTTTGATGTAAAATCATGGCCAAAAAGCCACAGCAGGGTAAATAAATATTTTTATTTATTTATTTATTTATTTATTTACTATATTAATATACTGCCCCTCTCAGCCCAGAGGCAACTCAGAGCGGTTCACAAATTGGCAACAATTCGATGCCTCAACAATTATAACAAGTAAAAACAATCAAGAAATTCTGTTAAAAACAATAGCATATGATATAAAAAAAATTAAAACTGTACAAAGCCTTGAAACATTATTGTGAGCGTCCCCATGTCAAATCGTTATTCCATTGTGCTATTAAGTAGTTCCATAATTCCGTTTAGTTATGCTGTATTTGGGAAGGCCTGCTCAAAAAGCCAGGTTTTCACCTTTTTTTGAAAAGTCAGGAGGGACGGAGCCAATCTTATATCTCTAGGCAGGGCATTCCACAGTCGAGGTGCCACCGCTGAGAAGGCCCTGTCTCTTGTCCCTGCCAGACACATCTGCGAAGAACCCAGGAGCAAGAACAGGGCCTTCCCAGAAGATCTTAACATCCTAAATGGCATGTCTGCTTATTAGAGAGTATGTTGAGTAAGGGGTGGAAAAGTGAGTGTGTTATTAGGCTGTTGTAGAAATGTTGTGTTAGAGGAAAATTCTGCCCATACCATGGGCCACCAAAAAGATCATAGAGGAAACCAAGTCTGAATTCTTATAAGAACCAAGATGGAAGCCACCATATTTTTGTTATATTATGAGATGGCATAACTCCTTGGAAAATATTATAGTGCTCAATAAAGTGGTACACAGGTGGAAAAGAGACAGCTTACATTACACGTTGGTCAATGCTAGTAGAAGTCACAGCTCTGTGTGTGCAGAATTTGAGCAAGCTGTTGATGATCTAGGTTCAGGGAGGTCTCTTGTTCATAGTAGAGTTAGTGAAAATAATTTAATCAATAAAGTATGTAAGAATGTCCTTACTTGAATTTGTTAAACCATAGGTGGACTATTGCTATGTGGATTTTCCTCTGATGACTCAACTAGATCAGGTTAATCCAGTCATTGCTTTTGGCTGCAGTTCAGCTGCTACACCAGACCTGTAGAAAAGTTACCTAGGTGTATTCTCTGGGAAATCATTCATGATTTCCCAGAGTATACACTTTCTCTGTCTCTTTTTTCATTCAATCTACAGGTGTCTGTTGTATCAGATAGTTCATCCCTTTGATTCTTCCACTGCTTTAAGCTCTGTGTCAAGAGAATCAACACCTATCTGCCTGTCATTTCAGGAATAGCCAATTATGCCAAGTTGATACCAACTTGCTTCAAGAAGCTTAGTGTCCCATAAAGGTTTTTAGGAGAGCATCACAGAAAATAAGCACTGCAAGGTTGCACTTTGAGGATCAGCCACTGTGTCACTGTGAAAAAGACTTCTCTTTGTGGATATTTTCTTGTTCTGAGAACCTTATCAGATGGTCTTCGGGATCAGTTTCCATGTGCTTAGGAAAGGGAGCCCCACAAGAGTCCTATGAAGACCATCAACGCACTTTCGGTGGGACTCTATGGCACTCAGTTTCCCAAATACATAGGGGAAAAGTCCAAAGATTTCTATCAGGAGTTGAGTGTTAATTGACTCCTGATAGAGGAAAATGGGGTAAAGCAGAGGAAAGATGAGGGGAGGCAGTGAAAAGACGTGGGATGGATGGCCATCCCAGAAGATGGGGAAGGATGGAACAGGGTACAACATTTTCCTCCACTTTTTCCACAACCATCTGATGAAGTCCTAAGGGTCAGAGTCTTTACACACGGTTATTGGTGTGTGGAAATAAATATGCAGCTGTTGCCCATTTATGGCACAACATATAATATGTGTGAAATTGTTAATCTGTGGTTTTTGCACAGAAGCTTTATGATATTTACACTAGCATAATATCCATATTTTATTTAACATTTTCCCAGACATTGCCCAATCTTGCATATGTGGATGGGTGTAGAGATTTCTCTGAGACTTTGCAGTCACTTCCATGGGGTTGGCTGGTGGTGTAAATACTTACAAGTAACGTTGTCCCTCTTTTGTATTCCCCTACTTATCCTAGTCTATTCCTTTTTCTGGCCTGCTACATTTTTAAAACTGTAACAAAATGTTTATTATAGCTTCACTTTTTAAATAAAATGGGGAAAGCCCAGACATTAAATCAAGAAAATACAAGTTGCAAAAGAGAATCTTTCTATGTATATTATTCAGTGTTTTGTGTCCTTTTAATTTCTTTATCCATTCTTATTTTGTTAGAAAATCATGAATGAGACAATAATGTTTTTAAAAAACACTACATGATTTTTTTAGATACAATAAATGGTTTTATTTTGAAAAATATAGGACAACTTCAAAACTTTGTTTGCTGGAACATTTATTCTAACAAGCAGGATAATATTTGGCTCATTTTAAGTTAAAAAAAATCATTTCGAAAGATTAGTATATGTCATTATTGTAATGATTAGACAACAAACAATTCCCAGGACTTTACTATTGCTCCCTTGCATAGCTCCATCTACTATTTTATAGTTCTACTAGCTGTCCCCTGCCACGCGTTGCTGCGGCCCAGTCTGGTGATCTGGAAAATAAAGTAATGAGAAAGTGTTGGTTTCTAATATATGTAATTCCTTCATGCTTGTGAGTAAACAGTAGTTCTTGTTGTTTCTTTGTCAGTATTGATGTGGAGAGTGTCTGGTTTGCCTACTCTGGAATATGCAACATACCATAGTCCTTCTTTAAGGGTCTCTTTCAAATCTATGATACTATATCTGTGTGTGAGAGCGAGAATCATATCTATGTATCTATATTTATGACTGGATGGCTCTTTGTCAGGAGGGCTCTGATTACATTTTCTTGCCCTGGTGAAGAGAGTTGGACTGGATGGCCTTAAGTATTTTCTGTTGGTCATGGGGGTTCTGTGTGGGAAGTTTGCCCCATTTCTGTCGTTTGTGGGTTTCAGAATGTTCTTTAATTGTAGTGAACTATAAATCCCAGTAACTACAAATCCCAAATGTCAAGGTCTATTTCCTCCAAACTCCATCTGTGTTCATATTTGGGCATATGGAATATTTGTGTCAAGTTTGGTCCAGATCCATCATTGTTTGAGTCCACAGTGCTCCCTGGATGTAGGTGAACTACAACTCCCAAACTCAAGGTCAATGCCCACCAAACCCTTCCAGTGTGTTCTGTTGGTCATGGAAGTCCTGTATGCCATGTTTGGTTCAATTCCATCATTGGTGGAGTTCAGAATGCTCTTTGATTGTAGGTGAACTATAAATCCCAGCAACTACAACTCCCAAATGTCAAGGTCTATTTCCCCCAAACTCCATCTGTGTTCATAATTGGGCATATGGAATATCTGTGCCGAGTTTGGTCCAGATCCGTCATTGTTTGAGTCCACAGTGCTCTCTGGATGTAGGTGAACTACAACTCCAAAACTCAAGGTCAATGCCCACCAAACCCTTCCAGTTTTTTCTGTTGGTCATGGGAGCCCTGTGTGCTAAGTTTGGCCCAATTCCATCATTGGTGGAGTTCAGAATGCTCTTTGATTGTAGGTAAACTATAAATCCCGGCAACGACAATTCCCAAATGACAAAATCATTTTTTTTAGTGGAGGACATAAACTGGACTGTTAGGTGTCTTGTGTCCAAATTTGGTGTCAATTCCCCCAGTGATTTTTGAGTTCTGATGGTAGCACAGAACTAACATTACATTTTTATTTATATAGATATCTGCTAATCTTATCATCTCTGGCTCAAATAAAACAGTTATTACAATTTATATTATTTATCTTTAAAAAAATCATGCTGCATCTAAATAGACAATTCATTGGCTGTGGGGGGCGGGGGGGGGGGGCTTCAAGTCACCAGTTGATTTATGACAACCTCATGAATTTAATAGGTTTTTCTTAAACCAGGAATACTCAGAAGTGGTTAGAACAAGTCCTTTGAACTACAATCCATAGTATACCACTGTAATCAAGTACATAATCATATAAATAACATCATCAAAAAAATCCCTGAGTCAACAAAGCACATTAAAATAACAACAAATCCTTAGAGTATAAGAGTGATCTTGATACTCTTAGTAGGGAAACATTAGGATTTGATGAACATTGTTGTGGTTATACTAGCATAAATTAATAAACCTCTCTCAGGGCTTGATATAGTATCTGCACCAAGTTCAGCAAGACCTAGTCACTTGATTTCTAGTGATGGTTAGGGGTGCTAAAGTAAATGAGACAGCTGACTGGTAATGACATCAGTTAAGCTAAATTGTTTGGAAGCTTCAACTGGTTCAGAGATCAACGGCCAGATTACTAACTGGAGTGCCATACATGGAGAGAACCATCTCCAATGTTGCGGCAGCTCTACTGGCTGTCAGTCTGCTTCTGAGTTAAATACAAAATGCTTGTTATTACCTATGAAGGCCTAAATGGTTTGGACCCAGACTATTTGACTAACCACATCTCTGTATATAAACCGGACCAAGCACTGCAGTCTGCAGAGGAGGCTGTGCTCTCAGTCCCACCCCCTTCTCAAGCACAGTTTGTGGAAACAAGAGGGGGGGTTCTCAGTGATCACCCCCACCTCTTAAACTCCCTTCCTAAAGAAGTAAAAACAGCCCCTTCCCTTCTCTCCTTTAAAATTCTGCTTAAAACATATTTTGTTCTCTAGCTTACAGGGAGGAGGAGGATTAGAATATTGTGTTTTACAACCTTCACTAGAACACGTCACCTTACTCTGGCTTATTGGCAGCAGATTAATTATATAACAGTTGTTATTTTAACTGTTTTTAACTCTTTTATACTGATTAGTTTAGAAACGTTATTGGTTTAACAGAGTTATATGTTTTATTTAAATGTTTAAACTTTGTGAGTAGTTGTTATAACTTGTTATGGATGTTTTAGTCATGGGGTTATTTGTTCATTTTGTATTGTTTTATGGCATTGAATGTTTGCCATCTAATGTTGGAAACTGCCCTGAGTCCCCTCAGGGAGATAGGGTGGGTTATAAATAAAGATTTTATTATTTTACTGACACTAAAACACAGTATGTCACAGCAAATGAGATATATATGCTTTTTAAATTATATAAATTATTATTATTATTATTATTATTATTATTATTATTATTATGTGCATGGGTGGAGAAGATGATATTTCTCCATTATGTGCTTACTACACCCAAGGGTTCAGCATAGAACTTATTTCATGCAATCTGTTCCATGAACCTAGAACTCCTTAGGCAATTTATGCATCCTCTGAATTACCTGGCTTTGTAGACAGACTTATAGTATGTGTCTATAGACTAGGGCAGGGGTCCTCAAACTTTTTAAACAGAGGGCCAAGTCACAGTCTCTCAAACTATTGGAGGGCCAGATTATAATTTGAAAAAAACATGAATGAATTCCTATGCACACTGCATGTATTTTATTTGTAGTGCAAAAAACACTTAAAAACAATACAATAATTAAAATGAAGAACCATTTTAATAAATATAAACTTATTAGTATTTCAATGGGAAGTGTGGGCCTGCTTTTAACTAATGAGATATGATTGTTGTAGTTGTGTGCTTTCAAGTCATTTCAAACTTAGGTTGACCCTGAGTGAGGGCCAGGTAAATGACCTTGGAGGGCCGTATTCGGCCCCCGGGCCTTAGTTTGAGGACCCCTAAACTAGGGCATCTATTTCTTTTCCTAGTGCACTCCACTTTTCCCAGCATTGGAGCGTTGTGTGTTTTCCGGGCTGTATGGTTGTATTCTAGAAAATGCTGCTATAATACAACTATACAGCCGAGAAACCACACAACCTTTCAGTGTTTCCAGCCATGAAAGCATTCGACATTCCCAGCATTGCCATCATCTCATGACAGGTACAACACACAAACCTTATGATGTGGTTATCATACTTTAGACATATAAGATGATGACATAACTCATTAGAAAAGATGTTGATGCTAGATAAAGTTGTAAAAGTAGGGATATGTTGCATTATTTGAATATTGAGTCAGCCAAAAAAGCAATGGTTATGAGCAGATGAGATTGGAGCAGCATCTCTTAAATGTCTTTTGTTCATAGGGCCATTATAGGCCAACTTGGATGCATAACAATAACAAAAATCAATAAAATTAAAAGCAAATTCCCAAACATCTAGGAAAAAGCAAAACTTAAGAGATGTGTAGCATAATGATTACAGTCCTCTACATCATAAGTACTGACTTCCCAAAATCTTATAAAAATGTTTTCACCTGATACCAAAAGGACACCATGGCGTGGGAAGTCTAGTCTGCGGGGAAAGGAGTCTTTAATGTCTTAACTGATTCAGTCTGTACCTGTGAATTGGCGTCACAAAACAGCTTTTGTTTAAAGCCTCTCCCCACCCCACCTCTCCCAGTTTAATGCTTGCTTGGGTGCTTTTTCTTGAAAGCAAAGTTTACGTGCAAACAGCATGGAAGAAAACACACAGCTAGCGGTGAGAGCATTACCAATTTCAAATGATAAAATAAATATATATGCTGTACACAAACATACCATAGCTGCATGAGATGCTAAGGTATGCATGATTAAGCTCATTTATTTCAATTGACTTTTTACCCAGGCTTAACTTGGTTGGCAAGGAATGATATAAGACTTATAGAGAATTTACTGCAGATTCTTCACCCATACTATCGACCTGGTGTGCTCTCAGCTCTGCAATTTTCATAAGAGCATGATGATGTGGTGGAAATAAAACACATAGTGTCTTCCACAGTAAAGAGAGTATTCAACAGGGCAATACAGGCATACCTCAGTTAACAAAGCCTCTGACAAAGAAATTCCTTCTTTCAAATTCCTTTTTCTGGCTGCCCAGACCACCCTCTTTTTCTCCTCTTCCTGCTTTAAAAATATTGCAATTGGGAGTCTGGTGAAGAAATCAAGAAACAAAGATCTTCAATTTCAGGATTCCAATACCATGTTTGTAGGACACAATGCAATAACACCTGATGTGAGGAAGAATGGGTTACTCCTCAACAGATAGATTGGTGTTATAGAAACCTATCATTAAATCTTTCCATGATATGTCTACTTATTATACCAAATTTTGTGTGAAAGAAGTAATGTCCAGGAACATATGTACTTCAACAACTAAGATGTACCTTTACTGGAGAAGATTATTCAGAGGAACACAGGTGCCCTAACAAATTTGTGAACATCCTGTGGTTCCTCCATGATGACATGATGGCAATAGTATTGGACAATAATGGCTCCCAAAGTGACCCATTTAAGGTGGAATCAGGTCTCAAACAGGGATGTGTTATTGCCCCAACCTTATTTTACATCTTCATCACTAAGATACTTCATCTTGTTGATGGGAAGCTTCCCACTGGAGTGGAAATCATCTATCGGACAGATGGCAAGCTATTTAACCTCAGCAGACTGAAAGCCAAAACCAAGGTTACAGAAACATCTGTTATAGAACTCCAGTATGCTGATGATAATGTCATCTGTGCACATTCAGAAGAAGATCTACAAGCCACTCTAAACACCTCTGCAGAAGCATTCGAGAAGCTCGGCCTGTCACTGAACATCGAGAAAACCAAAGTGCTCTTCCAGCAGTCACCTGTTAATCCCTCCCCAATGCCAGAAATACAGCTTAATGGTGTAACATTAGAAAATGTTGACCATTTCCACTCCCTTGGCAGCCACCTCTCCACAAAAGTCAACATTGACACTGAAATTCAACACCGCCTGAGCTCTGTGAGTGCAGCATTTTTCCAAATGAAGCACTAAGTGTTTGAGGACTGGGACATCCGTAGGGATACCAAGGTGCTTGTTTATAAAGCTATTGTCCTCCCAACCCTGCTATACACCTGTGAGACGTGGACTGTGTACAGATGTCACATGCAACTACAGGAACGATTCCATCAGCACTGCCTCCGGAAAATCCTGCAAATCTCTTGGGAAGACAAGCAGAAATATCAGCATGCTGGAAGAAGCAAAGACCACCAGCATTGAAGCGACAGTCCTCTGCCATCAACTCCGCTGGGCTGGCCATGTTGTCCGGATGCCTGACCACCATCTCCCAAAGCAGTTGCTCTACTCTGAACTCAAGAATGGAAAATGGAATGTTGGAGGACAGGAAAAAAGATTTAAAGATGGGCTCAGAGCCAGCCTTTCAAAACTCTGGCATAGACACTGAGAACTGGGAAGCCCTGGCCCTTGAGCGCTCCAGATGGAGGTCAGCTGTGACCAGCAGTGCTGTAGAATTTGAAGAGGCATGAATGGAGGGCGAAAGAGAGAAACATGCCAAGAGGAAGACACATCAAGCCAACCCCGACCGGAACCGCCTTCCACCTGGAAACCAATGCCCTCACTGCGGGAGAAGATGCAGATCAAGAAAAGGGCTCCACAGTCACCTAAGGATCCTTCTGCAGGCATGTTTAGCCTGCAGAAGAGAAGGCTGAGAGGAGACACGATAGCCATGTATAAATATATAAGGGGAATTCATAGGGAGGAGGGAGAAGCTTGTTCTCTGCTGCCCTGGAGACTGGGACACGGGACAGTGGCATCAAATTACAGGAAAGGAGATTTCACGTGAACATTAGGAAGAACTTTCTGACTGTGAGTGCTGTTCAGCAGTGGAACTCTCTGCACCAGAGTGTGGTGGAGGCTCCTTCCTTGGAGGCTTTGAAACAGAGGCTGGATGGTCATCTGTCAGGGGTGCTTTGAATGTGATTTTCCTGCTTCTTGGCAGGTGGTTGGACTGGATAGCCCATGAGGTCTCTTCCAACTCTATGATTCTATGATTCTATATAAAGCACTGTAACAGCTACACCTATGTACCCCTTTCTGGGTTCTGTGGGGTGCACTCTATCTGAAAATGGCTAACATCATCACAGTTTAAATACCAAGATATACAGTATATCTGATTAACAACAGCACAACAAACTGTACAGTCAGCCCTCCACATTTGCAGAGGTTAACCTTTTCCTCTCCAGCTCATTCTCCCTTTTTCAAACTCATCTAATATGAACAGTCTCTTCTTTAGTTCTGCCCCATCCACTGAACCAAATCATCAATTCAAAGGAGTAACATCTTTATCTTATGGAATCCTGGGTTTTCTAGTTTGAGAAAATACTAGAGCTTTTTGACAGAGGATTTGAAATTCTCCTAGATGTACAAAATTCCAGCCATAGCAGTAAAGTGATTTCAAATGCCTATTATTGCACAGTTTGTAAAGCCCCTTCTACACTACAATATAATTCCAGATTATCAAAGCAGATATCCACATTATCTTATTTGAACTGGATTATATGAGTCTACACTGCCATATAAGCCAGTTCAAAGCAGATAATCTGGATTTTATATGGCAGTGTAGAAGGGGCCAAAGAGACCGATATCATCTATTAGTCTTACCCAACTGCATGTTGCTTGGTATTTAAAATCCCTTTAACATCACATTTACATTTATTCATTTAAAAAAAGATGCAAAACTGCTATAGGTTTGAGATAACATGTCTTGCTATCATCAGAATGAGGACCCAACCATGTTCTGCTTTTACTGCATATTTGCAGAATTATTTTCCCCTTTTATTCGGCATGCAAAGCTTGACCTTGTAATTTTCCCCCAAATGATACTGTTCTACATATGTTACATATCTCCATCCCATACTGTATCTTGGCCCATGCCTATATATTATAAGAGTCTGCCTTATGCCCATCCTGTAAAATGATACATTGGTATTACAGGTAACACATGGCAGCTTAAAGGTTCTCTTAAAATAATATTAGAGGAGGATGGGAAAGAAGCCAAGAAAAGAAAAAAGCAAATGCTCAGGAAGACATAAGTTATCCTCATGTACTTTTCTGCAAGAAACAGTGGTATCAACAATAGGAGGAAATGAAATGGTCTCCTGTGTTTCAGATTCAGATTGCCAAATAATGTTTGGCTTCTCTAATAAAAGTTTTAAACTTGAGGATTCAGCAGAAAAGCTGGGGAAAGTCTTCGGCAGCCTCCCAATCACCACCACTATCTGGTTCACTCCAGATATTCTGGACTATGCATCCACCATTCCCAGAGATGTGTTTAACATATCTGAAGGCCTCGGGGTTGGGAAAAATCATGGGAAAGCTACACATTGCTGTTTAAAAGCAATTAATTCTTACTATGGATTGCTCTGTGTAAAATTTGTTATTACTCATGATCTTGTTGAAGAAGTACCTTGTTGTCAATCATTGTAAGGCTACCTAATGGAGGGTGCTGGTTTCCATTAGTTAAAAAATAACCATGGGTGTGGTAAGATATAAAGAAAATGGCATAAAACTGAGAAGAATCCAGTCAAAATGGCTGTAGAAAACATTAAAGTGTCCTTACAAATAATAGCCGTTAGGATGCCTTATTCATGATATCAACAGAGTAACTCCATTCTCACTTGTTACCAAGTTATTTAAAATTCACTACAATTAAGATCTGGGCTTACAAACAATAGAACAACTTCATTTAAATAGTAATATTTAAATACATAGCTGTCACTCTGTTTCAACATAAAAAGATATAAGAGTCTCCAACAGCATTTTGGATACTAACTGTACAAAAAGAAGAAAAAATGCATGAACTTTCATGGACTCCAACGGATTGTTTACATACAAGTTTCTGTGCTTTTTTGGAAATGCATGATGCACACCTTGTTCTGATCAGCCTAGGGTACATTTCCAACACCAGCAAGATTGTTTTCATTCCACAGTAAATCCAAAATTTGAAGTAAGAACATTTGGATGTGGTTCTTTTTCTCTATTTCCCCAGTCCGCAGAATCTCCCTTTCAGCCTGTGCATGTTGTTTTGGTTGGATGACAACTATGACACCAATCAAGGGGTCTCCTCCTCTTCCTCCAACTTCTTCTCTACTTTCCCCAGTTTCCCACATTTAATGTCATTTATTCCCAGTCACTTCACAATAAAGAATGGTAAGAGAAATCAGATTAACCCATGCCAATTTTCTTTGTGTGCATGTATACATATAACCATGTCAGAATGTGCTTATGTGGGTGGGTGGGGAGAGTTAGGGAGAGAGAAATATTAGCTTCCTAGAGATACTGCCTAAATATAATTACTTTCACCATTTCTTAAAAAATATTTATTTATTTATTTATTTATTTATTTGCAGTATTTGTATACCTCCCTTCTCAACCCTGAAGGGGACTCAGGGCGGTTCACAGTGTTGGCAACAAGAACACCTGGAGTTGTGAGGCCACCAAATGTTCCAAGGGTCTAGGACTGTGAGATGTATTTTCAAATGATGCATACAGATCCAAGTAAGGTGGCCTTTTGCAGTTGACAGATCATGATTTTGTCAATGTTTATGGTTTCCAAATGTCTGCTGAGGTATTTTGGCATGGCACCCAGTGTGCCAATGACCAATGGGACCACCTATACTGGTTTATGCCAGAGCCTTTGCAGTTTGATTTTGAGATCTTGATAACGGCTGCGTTTTTTTCCTGTTGTTTTTCCTCAATGCGGCTGTCACCTGGTGTAGCGACATCAATAATCCAAACTTTTCTCTTTTCCACAATTGTGATGTCTGGTGTATTATGTTCCAAAACGTTGTTAGCCTGGATTTGAAAGTCCCACGGTATTTTTGCGTGTTCATTTTCCACTACCTTTGTAGGTTTATGATCCCACCAATTCTTTACTGCTGGCAGGTGGTAGCCCCTCCACCCCCCACCCCATCGTGGTGGAGGCTTAACTGCTCCAAGGATGCTGAAAGCTATGCTGATAGTGTAACTACCAGCAGGTCCAACCAAGCCAGAGAGGTCTCAGCTGAGGAGTGGAACTAAGAGCACCTAACCCATTAGCATTATGGAGAAACAAACCAAAACGAAGTCTATACTGCCTCGGTCGACACCCAGGATATAAAGGACCACAGTCGATGCTGCTGATTCTGGACATCCATTGACAAGTGGGCTACAGAGTCAAAATACTAATGAACAATCACAGAAGCGGCAGAAATATACAATGTCAGAAAACCACACTATTATTATTATTATTATTATTATTATTATTGATACCATAATGTTTTTGTTGACCCTACTTACAGAGATAGTTTACTGTTTTTTCTTTTAAATACACTAAATATTCAAAAACATTTCATCTACTGATGCCTCAATTAATGTAATTTTATTGGTATCTATTTTTATTTTGAAATTTACCAGTATCTGCTGCATTTCCCACCCTCGGATTATCCTCAAGTCAATAAGTTTTCCCAGTTTTTTTTTTTTGTGGTAAAATTATGTGCCTCTGCTTATATTTGGGTCAGCTTATACTCGAGTATATACGAGTATATTCAAGTATATACGGTACACTATAATGATTTATGGAATGAATTCTATTTGAAGCTCTGGAATAAATAACATGGTGGGTTTGTAAATAGCCTCCTGCCCAATATGAAATATTGGTGTAAGAACAATTGTGTACGTTTGTATTTTAATTCACAGAGCACTTTAAAAAAATCTTGGGAAATAATATTTTTACATGAAATTTCCACTCGAGTTAAAGCTCAAATGTCTACTTTTTCTTAGGCCTTGGCTAGGATGAATAGGTGGGCAGTGCTTCCCAATGACAGGTATGCTAAAATCCTAAAAGACATCAAATGAAAGAAGGTAGTCTTCTCTCCGGACAATTAAAATAGTATTAGTTTCAAAGCCAGGACAAAGGTTGGGCTGGTATAAATGGATCAAAAAATCAGTGTCCTCCAGACTTATCCAGAGATGAAATTCAACAATGACTTTTTGAGCATAAGGAAGATCTTACATAGTACTAAGAGCTTCTCCACTCCAAATACGATTTCTTCAGGAAGGATCTCTGCACACCTCTTTCAGGAGAGAAGGAACCACTGTCACCCTCAAGGGACCTACCTAGGCAAACCTGTTCTGGAAGCTTTCATTATTCTTAAGGGACAAGGATGAGGGTACACACATCCCACATCCCCAAGGACACTGTCCATGCCCCCAGGGTTAAGAGTCACCACAAATCATAGGCATTTGTCAGCAAAGGACATCAACAAAAATATGCTGAAAGGCATCCCTGCTAAATGCTGCTGGAAATTTGGAGGGGGGGAATTCAAACAATTGTATCAGGTGAATATTTGACAGATTACTCACTGCAAAGGCATAGCTGTGTTAGTCTGGAATATTAGTATGTAAAGGGACATTGTAACACATTCAAGACTAACCGGGAAAACACAGTTGGTAGTGTAAGCTTTTGTCTACTTCCTCAGATGCTTAGTGCCAGTGGACAGATCTTTCAAAGCAGACAGTGCCTGTATGAAAATCATAGAAGTGTAATACTTGTGGACATGTTTTGAAGTGATACATTCAGGTTTAACTATGTTCGGGGATGGGGGGAATTTAAAGGCAGGAGGACAGATGTTTCCTAAACCTAAGGCAAGTATATAAACACACGAATTATGGAGTATTGAATTGTACTGTGATGTTGGCTGAGAACCTAAAAGGAAATGAGATCGACTGGTCAAGAAGCTGTGTTGTTAACTAGTTAATAGTGTGTGTGTGTGTGTGTGTGTGTGTGTGTGTGTGTGTATGTGATGCATCAGAGCCCAGTCAAATTCATATCAAATAGCCTGGACTTAAGTCTTATTGGACTTTATAGATCATCATTACTAGCACTTTAAATTGTGCCCAGAATCAACCCGGCAGTTTCAACAGGGTAGTTGTACTTTTCCTGTATGTGCAGTATACTAGCAGACCATTGCCTTTGTTTAACAACATAGAGTCATAGAGCTGAAAGAGACAAGGGTCATCCAGTCCAACACCCTGCCATGCAGGAGCACAAAGTACTCCCAACAGATGGCTATCTAGGGCTCTTCCACACAGCCATATAACCCAGACTATCAGGGCAGAAATTCCCACAATATCTGCTTTGAACTGGGTTATCTGAGTCCACACTGACATGTATTCATATTTGTTCATAGCAGATAATGTGGGATTATCTAGCTGTGTGGAAGGGGCCCTAGGCTCTGTTTTAAAAAGCTCCAGATAAGGAGACTCTACCCCACTTCAAGGTAGTATATTCCACTGTCAAACTGCTCTTACTATCAGGAAGTTGGTCCTAATGTTTAATAGAATACAGTACCTTTTCCTATACTTTAAATCCATTGCTCTGTGTCCTGGTTTATAAAGCAGCAGAAAACAAGCTTACACCCTTCTCAATATGGCATCCTTTCAAATATTTAAATATGGCTATTGTGTCCCCTCTCATCCTTCTCTTCTCCAAGCTGAACATATTCAACTCCCTAAGCCATTTCTCATAGTGAGAGACTTCCAGAGCCTTTTGGCTCCCCTTCTCTGGCTCCCCTTCTCTGGACACATCTAGCTTGTCAATATCCTTCTTGAATTGTGGTGCCCAGAACTGGACGTAGTATTTCAGATGGCATCTGATCAAAGCAGAATTGAGTGGGGTTATGACTTCCCTCAATTTTGACTCCTATTGATGCAGCCTAGAATTGCATTGGCTTTTTTAGCTGCTGCATCACACTGTTGACTCATGTTCAGCTTGTGGTCTACAAAGACTCCTAGATCCCTTTCACATGTACTGTTTTCCAGCCAGGTGTCACCCTTCCTATATCTGTGCATTTCAGTTTTATTGCCTACTAGCAAAAATGTATCCCTGTTGACATTCATTTTGTTAGTTTGGGCCCAGTTGTCTAATCAGTTAAGGTCATTTTGGATTCTGATCCTGTCCTCTGGGGTATTAGTTATCACTCCAAATTTGGTGTCATCTGCAAATTTAACGTGTGCCTTCTATTCCATCATCCAAGTCATTGAAAAAGATGTTAAATATCACTGGTCCCAGGACAAAGCTCTATTATTCCCACTGGTCACACCCTTTGGGTTTGGCTAGTCAACCAGTTCTCAACTCACCTAACAGTAGCCTTGTCTCTAGACCACATTTTACTAGCTTCTTTGTGAGAATGTTATGGAGACATTGTTGAAGGTCTTGCTGAAATCAATATATGATACATTCACAGCATTCTTTTTATCTACCAAGCTTGTAACTCTATCAAAAAAGAGATAAGGTTAGTCTGACATAACTTGCTTTTGAGAAATTCATGTTGACTATTAGTGAGTATGACATTCCTTTCTAAGTGCTTGCAAATTGTTTTTTTATTATTATTATCTGCTCTAGACTCTTTCTTGACATTGATGTCAGGTTAACTGGGGTAATTTTTTTTGGGGGGGGGGTCCTCTTTTTTTTACCTTTTTTAAAGATGGGGATGACAGTCTTCTGGGTCTTCTCTTGTTCTCCAGGAATTATCAAAGATGATTGTCAGTGCATCTGAAATTATTTCTGCCAGTTTTTATAATACTCTTGGGTTTTGGTTTATTCCCATTTCAAATATCTGATTTATGTCCATTTATCCTCTGCCATAGAAACTGGCCTGTTTGCCCAAATGTAGAGTGCCAAAGGGCATTGTTGACTTTGAATGGCATATTTCATGTTAGAGGATGAGTAAGTGAAAGTGTTGCTAATATTGTGGGTGGTGTGATTAAGTGCTGTGATGACATTTTCCAATTACATGTGTTGGCAGAATTTGCAACTGGATTTGTGGCAAAGTCTTGTACCTATCTCCACATCTATGATGTTTACCCTAGATAGGTAACTGATATTGGGAAGGCTGTCTATAGACAAGATGCATTTGCAAGTTAATAATAATGGAAGTTAGGCCTTGCAAATCCAGAAACACCTGAGGAGTCATGAATTCCTCACCACCATATAACATCTTGTTTCAAATCCTACCTTCTTTCCCCTACTGATGGATTCAGTTGTCCCTGTTTCTTCTCTCATAGTCTTCCTGATAAGTTTGTAACATTACAGATTGACACCTGAGAATGTCCCCCAACCTTCACAGAATCATAGAATCAAAGAGTTCGAAGAGACCTCATGGGCCATCCAGTCCAACCCCCTGCCAAGAAGCAGGAATATTGCATTCAAATCACCCCTGATAGATGGCCATCCAGCCCCTGTTTAAAAGCTTCCAAAGAAGGAGCCTCCCCCAACCTTCAACCTGCTCTGTTCCTTCAAATACCTTTCCCTTTTGTGTATTTCCTCTTAAATAAGTGATTTTCAAACATTACTCCTCTGAGTATTTTGAAAGTCAGTTCCCAGAACCACTGACCATGGACTGAGCTGGCTACGATTCCTGGGAGTAAAAATAGAAAATAATGGTGGGACTAATGTTTGACACCCCCTGTTTTGGATGATAAGTCTTAAGGCAAGGGCAGTCTCTTTTTTATTGTTTATGAGTAATTTTTGTCTTGAATTGTTTTAAATCAATAAGTCCAACATTCCCATAATTTTGACACAGACTCAGGAAGCAGCAGCTTGTCGAAGAGTGCCAACGGAAGAGGAAAGATTTGTAGCTTGAATCTCTGGACTACTATACTGTGCCAACTATGTTGTTGATGTATAAATATTCCTCAAGACTCTCTGTTAATAGCCAATAATCATTATTTTAAGAAGTGCCAGTGAAGAATTAAACCACTGGCAGTGTTTGAGATTGAAGTTGCCAGAATCAAAATGAACCAAATGAAGATAGATATCATTCAGAAGCATCAGCTGTATAGATTAGCCTTTGCAACTGCAGGTGATTTGTTGGAGGAAAAAACAGAATTGGTCAGTTTTGCCCATAAGAACAACTATTTCAATATTACAAGGCTTTGGGTTTAAAATTATATTTTCCATGTTAAAGACCCATCCCTTCCTCTCATTAAAGGCATTCCCTGATGTGATAGACCAGTGGTTCTCAACCATCCTAATGCCGCGACCCCTTAATACAGTTCCTCATGTTGTGGTGACCCCTGACCATCACATTATTTTCGGTGCTATTTCATAACTGTAATTTTGCTACTGTTGTGAATTATAATGTAAATATCTGATATACAGGACGTATCCTCATTCACTGGACCAAGTTTAGCACAAATACCCAATATGCCCACATTTGAATACTGGTGGGTTTGGAAGGGGGGTTGATTTTCTCATTTGGGAGTTATAGTTGCTGGGATTTATAGTTCACCAACACTTAAAGAGCATTCTGAACTCCACCAGTGATGGAATTGAACCAAACTTGGCACACAGAACTCCCATGACCAACCGATATATACTGGAATGATTTGGTGGGCATTGACTTTGAGTTTGGGAGTTGTAGTTCACCTACATCCAGAGAGCACTGTGGATTTAAACAATGATGGATCTGGACCAAATTTGGCACGAATATTCTATATGCCCAAATGTGTACACTGGTGGAGTTTGGGGAAAATAGACTTGACATTTGGGAGTTGTACTTACTGGGATTTATAGTTCATCTACAATCAAAGAGCATTCTGAACCCCACTAACAACAGAATTGGGCCAAACTTCCCACACAGAACTCCCAAGACCAACAGAAAATCCTGTTTTTTCTGATGGTCTTTGGTGACCCCTCCAACACCCCCTTGCTGCCTCCCCAGGGGTCCCGACCCCCAGGTTGGGAAACACTGTGATAGATGGTTTTACAAGTCTGTTGTAGCAGTTTTAGAACTACACCAATTGTAAAGCACATTTTTCCTCCAAAAAGAAATGCCTTGCTATCATTTTTGTCAGCCAGATTGATACTGGTTTGACTGAACTAAACCTCATGTATTTATTATTATTTCTTTACAGTATTTATATTCTCGCCCCGCAGGGGACTCAAAACAGATAACAATGTACATATACATGGCAAACATTAAATGCCATAGACACACAACATATATAGACAGACACAGAGGCAATTTAACATTCCAACTTTTCATGACAGTATTCTGGCCACCAGGGGGGCTGTTGCTTCACTGTCCATTTGTGACAGTGATGAAGTACTTCCTCATTCTTTGCAGGCTTGCTGTAGATTTTTATGGCATCATAAATTAGTTAACCCCCCCCCCCCCCCCCGACGTAGGTAGTACCTAAATTTCTTACTTGACAGATGCAACTGTCTTTCGGGCTGCAAAGGTAGACAGCAAGCTACACAAATTGGTCGGACACTCACGCCAACCCGGGCTGGCTTTGAACTCATGACCTTTTGGTCAATAGTGATCTTAATGCAGCTGACTCCCAGCCAGCTGTGCCACAGTCTTCTGCTTCCTCTGCCTCCCAGTACATAAAGCTGGGGGGGGGGGGGGGGGGGGGGGAGAGAGAGATGGCTACTAGACTGAAACAACAACAAGGCATTGTGCGTGGGAGCTTCAAAAAGCCTTCCATTTAATGGGCATTTTTCGTGATGAGTTTATTTCTACTACATCCTTGTACATCAAACTGCAGTTGCAGGACAGACGTAGAATCAGAAATAAAAGATAAAGAAAGAATAGTAGAGGCAAAAATAAATAAACAATGAAAAGGAAAAGAAAGAGTGCAGTTGCTTCAGCAGCCATCATAAAGGGCTTTGTATTTCAATTTGGTAGTTTAGGCTCTAGTCTGCCGAGCTTAAAACGTTTGCAATAATGCTTTCTATAAATGCTGTTGGAATTGAATTCATTTTTGAAACAGTGAATCAAAGATTATCACACTTCTGGTGGATAACTGTAACTATAAACAGGGTGTTTACTGCATTACTGTTGGATACTAGAATGAAAATCTCAAAGGAAGGTTTCTTATTAGAGTTATAGAAAGGGAAAGATGGAAGAGGCCCTAAGAGCCATTTAGTCCAACCTACCACCAGTGCAAAGATCCATAGTTCAGTGGTGCTCAACCTGTGGGTCCCCAGGTGTTTTGGTCTACAGCTCCCAGAAATCCCAGCCGGTTTACCAGCTCTCAGGATTTCTGTGAGTTGAAAGCCAAAACATCTGGGAACCTACAGATTGAGAACCACTGCCATAGCTTAAGGAGTGGCTTTGTAACTTCTATTGTAAGCTCCAATGAAGGAGTGTCCACTACCTCCTAAAGTAGTTGATTCCATTGTCAAGCAGTGCTTACCATTGGGGGGGGGGGGGGGGTTCTTCCTAAAGCTTAAATATTCCTTTCCAGAAATTTGAATCCAAAGATTCAGATCCTGTCCTCTGAAGCCAAATAAAAAGCTTCCATCTTTCATGTCATGTCCACATGACTACCATACCTCAACCATTCCCCACTAGGTTTGTCTTCCAGACATTCTTCCATCATGGTGGTCCTCCTCTGCACACGTTCTAGATTTTCAAAATCCTTCTTAAACTGTGAGGCAAAGAACTGGAAACAGTATCACAGGTGAGGTCTGACCACAGTAGAATAAGGCAATACTAGCACTTTCCTTGATCTATTGATGAAGCTTAGAATTACATTGGCTTCTTTTTTCTGGCACATTACCCTGTGGGCTCATGTTTAGCTTGTGGTTTACTAAAGACCCCCAGATCTTTTTCACATGTATTGCTGTCAGGCCAGCCATCACACAGTCTATATTTGTGCATTTGATTTTTCCTGCCTAAATGCAGTGCTTTCATTATCCTTGTTGAAATTCATTTTGTTAGTACTGGCCTAGTTCTCCAATCTGTTAAAGTCATCTTGAATCCTGTCTTCTAAGGTATTAGCTTCCTTCCTCAGTTTGGTGTAATTGCAAATTTGATTAACATGTCCTCTCTTCCTTCAACCAAGTCATTTATAAAAATGTTGAATTACATTGGGCTCAGAATACTGTTGCTATTAGTCTCAAAATAATTTCTTGGGCTTTAACTGCTTTTTCTCTCAATATATATAGTTTGGTCTCTGCTGTCACTCAACCTTTACATTAATCAGATAAAATATATAAACCTTATGCATTGATTACTTTTCTTCTGAATATCCATACAACAACTGGCAGCATTCCAGCTGCTTAATTTTCTTTAAACCAGGATACATGTTAAGAAGCATGGCCAAGAAAAGATGCCACGTGATGTGTTTACTTTACGGTAGTGATTCTCAAACTTTCTGATGTGAGAGAACAGCATTTTTCCCAGCATGCCAGGCATTGGTGCCATATTTGTACCTGTTGACTGCAATGCAGGCATGTAGCCGGGGGGGGGGGCTTGGGGGGCTTCAGCCCCCCCCCCCGAAATTCTGATGGTGGTCCGCGAGAAGGCCTTACTGGTACATTATTTAAACTGTTATGTTTATTCATATCATGATCTGATCACCATGCTCAATATATCCCATATGCATGGGGGTATTGGGGTAACGATACAAAAGGTTTGCTAGGGTAGACCCTCTTTCACTCAGACTCAGCCCCCCCCCGAACCAAACTCAGCCCCCCCCCCCCCGAAACAAAATCCTGGCTACGGGCCTGCTGCAATGGTTTCTTCCTTGCCTGGAAACTGACGAACATCCTAAGGGACCAACACTACCCTTCTGAGGAGATCAAGTGGGGTAACAACAACAACAACAACAACAACAACAACAACAACACTATAGGGCTGCGTTTCTCAACCTTCCAAAGGCCATGATCCCTTACTACAGTTCCTTGTGTTGTGGTGACCCCCAGACATGAAAATATTTTTGTTCCTACTTCATGACTGTAATTTTTCTACTGTTATGAATTGTAATGCAAATATCTGATACCTAGGTGGATACCAAGGTGCTTGTTTATAAAGCTATAGTCCTCCCAACCCTGCTATATACTTGCGAGATGTGGACAGTCTACAGACGTCACATGCAATTCCTGGAACGATTCCATCAGCACTGCCTCCAAAAAATCCTGCAAATCTCTTGGGAAAACAAGCGGATAAATGTCAGTGTGCTGGAAGAAACAAAGACCACCAGCACTGAAGCAATGGTCCTTCATCATCAACTCCGCTGGACCAGCCACGTTGTCCGGATGCCCGACCACCATCTCCCAAAGCAGTTGCTCTATTCCAAACTCAAGAACAGAAAACGGAATGTAGGAGGAGAGGAAAAGAGATTTAAAGACGGGCTTAAGGCCAACTTTGGGAATTCTGGCGTAGACACTGAGAACGGGGAAGCCCTGGCTCTTGAGCGCTCCAGTTGGAGGTCAGCTGTGACTAGCAGTGCTGTAGAATTTGAAGAGGCACGAATGGAGGGCGAAAAAGAGAAACGTGCCAACCCCGACAGGGACCGCCTTCCACCTGGAAACTGATGCCCTCACTGTGGGAGAAGATGCAGATCAAGAATAGGGCTCCACAGTCACCTATGGACCCACCGCCAGGACACTACACTTGGAGGACCATCATCCTTGGACTACGAGGGATTGCCTAAGTAAGTAAGTAAGTAATCTGATATGCAGGATGTATTTTCATTCACTGGACCAAATTTAGCACGAGTACCCAATACACCGAAAATTGAATACTGGTGGAGTTTGTGGAAAATAGACCTTGACATTTGGGAGTAGTAGTTGCTGGGATTTATAGTTCACCTACAATCAAAGAGCATTCTGAACCCCACCAACAATAGAATTGGGTCAAACTTCCCACACAAAACCCTCATGATCAACAGAAAATAGTGTGTTTTCTGGTGGTCTTTGGTTACTCCTCTGACACCCCCTTGCAACACCCCAGGGTTCCTGACCCAGGTTGAGAAAAACTTCTCTAGAGCCTATCTTCCCCACTGTAAATATACCATTATGCCATAAGGATCTCTTGGTTTATTTTTATCCCATCCTTTTCTCAGAGAGCTCAGGATAACACCCCCTTTCCTCTACTCTAACAAGAATCTTGAGTTAGCTAGTACTAAATAATATCAATAAGTCTGCCATACCAGTTATGGATGTTGGGTTGTTTTTTTCAGAGACAATTTAAAGCAGGGGTCCTCTAACTTTTTGAGCAGAGGGCCAGTTCATGGTTCCTCAGACTGTTGGGGGTCCAGACTGTAGTTTGAAAAAAAAGTATGAATTCCTGTTTATACTGCACATATCTTATTTGTAGTGCAAAATCCCATGAAAGAACAATACAACATTTAAAATGAAGAACAATTTTAACCATCATAAACTTACCAGTACTTCAATGGGAAGTGTGGGCTGCTTTTTGGCTGATTAGATAGCCAAGTTAATTAGGGGTGGTTTCAAACAGGCTTTTATCCCAGGAGAATCCACGTTTTAAAAATGCGTATCCCATACATCCCAGAAAACACACACTTTCTGGGTTGGGTGTCCAGATGGGGCTGGCCTGTGAGAACATCTGGAGGCCCTACCTCCCTCCCCCAAAGCCCACAGACCCCTTTGAAAAGTAAAATAAACTTACCCAGCCTCCATTAGTCTTGGAGCATCTCTCCCAGTGCCTAGAAATGATGCACCAGGAGAGCAGGGGGGAACAATTTTCCTGGTCCCTAACCCTGTAAAGTTTTCTTTACTTTTCAAAGGGCTTTGGGGGAGGGGTGGGTATTCCCACAGTTTTTCGGACTAATTTAATCTGGAAAACTTTAGGAATGGTGTCTGGACTGCAGTCCAGACACTGGAAATAGTGGGTTTATCATGTGCCTTCCAAGAAGGTCCCAAATAAATATATCTAATTAATTCACAATAAACCAGATTTTCCTGTTTTATAGTGAGTTAATCCAGGATGTCATCTGGACAGCCCCTTCTTTATTGCGGGAGTTACCGCAATAAAGGGGCTGTCTGGATGCACCCTAAGATTGTTTTTGTGTGCTTTCAAGCAGTTTTGAACTGAGGATGACCCAAAGTCTAAAGTTTAGAGCAGTGGCCAGGTAAAGGACCTTGGAGGGCACATCCAGCCCACAGGCTTTAGCTTCGAGTCCCCTGAATTAAAGTCCTAGATTAGTGTAGGAGTAGTGTGCCCCTTCTGATGCTGTTGGACTGCAAACCAAAGCATCCCATGAAAGAATGGCCAATGGTGAGACAGAAATGGTGGGAGTTACCTTTCAGTGACTTCTGGGGATGCCCAATTCCTGCAGCTGCCTTAAACATTTTAGGTTCTGGATGTCGGAAGGATCACTGCTGATATGACTCTATGAGTGTTGTTAAGATTTTATTTCGATCCTGTTATTCTCCAAATATGAGAACCAGGTTATTTCAGAACATTTTGGAGGTAGGTAGCCACCCAACAATTGCCAGCGTCTCTGTTGCCCCTCCTTATGATAACTGAGGCTGATAAAACAGTAGAGACAGCACTTTTTCAGTTTTGGCCATATAGTTGGAAAATACCTTCCATCCAGAAATAGGTGTGCTCCCCTTTACCGCTGGTTTTAAGGAGAACTTTTTTAATCCCCTCAATGTGTTTTTGTTAATGACTTTCACTAAATGGCATTTTATTGCTTATTTTAAGGTGGTAGGTCTTATTTTCAGAGTAATATGCGCTTATTGTAAAAGTGATGTTGATTTTCAATATCTGGTTTTTTTTAAAAGCTTGTATAATGTTTTTGTATATCATTTTTGAGGTTGATTACCCAAGAGGCAATGTATAAAGTTTTTAATAAATAAATCAATGCAGTAAAGCATAGCTAGCTACTGATACTCTTGTCGGGGAACTAAATGCAAGATCCAAGAAAAACACGTGTGGCACATTGTTCTTGTATTTTGCTTGGCTCTCTTAACGCTCCCGCATAATGTTTCAGTGGGTTTTTTAAAAATCTGGGACGGGATGGTCAGTCCTTCACCACCGAGCCTCTTTAGTCATATTTTACTTTCAGTGTCTCTCTTCTCAAGTTAATCATCACATGCCAGATTGGGCTGATCCTGCTTGATTTGGTGTCACGTGTGGTGTTTGATTGCATAATGTGGAAGAGATTAAAAGGAACATTCTGACTCTTGAGGTCACTGAAGCTCTCTTAACACTTTTTGTGCAAGAACAGGCTTGTTAACAAAGGGAATCTTCAGAGGAGGTTAATCGGGTTCTGAAAGTTCTAGCAATGTAACAGATACATGCCTGTGTTTTCTGTTCTAAGTGGTTGCTTAATGTTGTTGTATATCCTCCCACATTTAAAAGGAGAAAATAGGGATATGCCTGTGTTCTTACATCATGTATGTCCCCTCCCTCTTGGTGTTAATAGATGGCAGAAGCGTCTCAGCCTCTGCTCATTTCCTGAATGGTTTCCATCTGTTTTGGGGCAGCAAAGCATGGAATTGCCTACAAATAACTATTTGTAATCAATTCTTTTCCTTTTTTTGTTGTGACTAAAGCACAACTTAGTTATGTTATGATTGTAATGTGATAACTGCCTTTCTGATGTAACAGGGTTTTTTTTCTTACTCTCATAGCTATAGTCTGTGTTTGTTTATCCCCCTCCAACATTTAACAGAGGAAAACTGGGACACACGGCCAAGCAAATATGGTCAAGATCAGTGGTTCTCAACCTGTGGGTCCCCAGGTGTTTTGGCCTACAACTCCCAGAAATCCCAGCCAGTTTACCAGTTATTAGGATTTCTGGGAGCTGAAGGCCAAAACATCTGAGGATCTTGAGAACCACTGATCTAGAAGGTAGAATTATTAATGAGGAAGGAAACACAAGCTAGGAGATGCTGCAGCAGTTTGCTTTTACTTGAGTCCATGAAAAAAGCAACATTTTGCCCCCTACATTCCACTGCTGATCTAACTGAGGTCCCAACTACACTGATGGTTTAATGCAGTTTGGAGCTATAAACTTTGATGGCCAAATAAGAAACTCCCACAAAGTCTGAGAAATAAAGTCCCTTAATGTGCATCAGTGCTCTGTGTTTTGTGTAATCACCATCTGGGTCTCAAACTGGTTCCAAGATTTCCTATGTAGTCATTACACAGCAAAACCACCTTCTTCAACACCAGCATGAAACTGCACTAAATGGTCAGTGTAGACAGGGATGGAGTAGAAATACTACTTTAACACTTTGGAGAAATCTGATGAAATACAAAAGGAGGGGTAACTTCGACATCTTAAAAGTAGAAAAACAAGGGCAATAACAAAGGATTAATCATGACTGTCCCTGTTAAATCAAAACAGTTTGAGCAGCATTTCTCAACCTGGGGGTCAGGACCCCTGGGGGGCGGGTAGTGAGAGGGTTTCAGAGAGGTTGCCAAAGACCATCAGAAAACATATGTTTCTGATGGTCTTAGGAACCCCTTTAGCAGAGAAGGCTGAAGATCTCCCTGCCAATCCTTCTCATCCTTTTTGGAAACACACGGTAAAACCTCCCATCAAAAGCCCTCCTTCACTGTGATTGGCCGGCCTCTCAAACGGCCTCTCAGCCAAGGAGAGGGCTGTTTCTGAGACTCTGAATGAGAGAGGGGAGAGCAGGCGCGCTTGGTGCATGGCAACATGGTGTGCATGTGCAAGTGAGGGAGAGCATGTGAGGCAGGAAGGAGGCTCGTGCCAGCGAGTCTCTTCAAGGTATGGGGGTTCTGTGTGGGAAGTTTGGCCCAATTCTACCGTTGATGTGGTTCAGAATTGTCTCTAAACTATAAATCCCAGCAACTACAGCTCCCAAATGTCAAGATCTATTTTCCCCCAAACTTCATCAGTGTTCACATTTGAGCAAATTGGGTATTTGTGCCAAGTTTGGTCCAGATCTATCATTGTTTCAATCCATAGTGCTCTCTGGGTTTAGGTAAACTACAACTCCAAAACCAAAAGGTCAATTCCACCAAACCTTTCCTGTATTTTCTGTTGGTCGTGGGAAGTCTGTGTAACAAGCTTGGTTCAATTCCATTGTTGTTGGAGTTCAGAATGCTTCTTGATTGTAGGTGAACTATAAATCCAAGCAACTACAACTCCCAAATGACAAAATCAATCAACACCAGTATTCAAATTTGGGTGTATCAGGTATTTGTGCTGAAATTTGGTCCAATGAATGAAAATACATCCTGCATATCAGATATTTACATTACGATTCATAACAGTAGCAAAATTACAGTTATGAAGTAGCAATGAAAATAATTCTATGGTTGGGGGTCACCACAACATGAGGAACTGTACTAAGGGGTCATGGCATTAGGAAGGTTGAGAAACACTGAGTTAAAGGATATGGTGGGTGGTATCGTTGGTATTGTTTGTATCCCAGGACAGAAACTTGTAGAATTCTGATAGTTATTTTTAAAAACGTATCCTCTCATTTCTGAATTGTAAAAAAAATGTATAATGTCATTCTATTAGTAACTGAAGAATGTGGACTGAGAGCTGCAATTACCCTTTTTAAAGTAATGTTTCACATTCTGTAGTGATGGGGACCAGCATGCTGGCATTTTGCTTCTGCATGAGTGCATTCGCAAGCATACCCCACACCAGAGCCATGTTGCATCTTTCTGTCTTTTCAGAGATTAGTTATGGTGAATCTGAAGCACAGGAAAGAAATAAGCAAACTATTTCAAAGCCATCCTCAAAACATTAAAATGAAGCAGTGTTGTTTTTCCCCCATGGTCAGACATCAGATATTAGATACATAATGGGTATCCTTGGCAAAATGGCAACAGAGTACTGTTATTGATCCAGGTTGGGGATGGTGTCAAGCGGTCCCATAGGCCAAATGCAGATCTCCAGGATTTTCAGCCAGCATTTCCAGATTCTCCCCAAACCACATTCCCTTACTAGCCCTGCTCTAGGCTATGGACATAATTTACTTATTTGTACTCCGTTTCCCAACCACAGAGCTAATGGAGGGAATCTTGCACAAGCAGGAAAAGGTGAATGTGCACATGCAAATCTGCACTGCCTCAAAGTAGCTTAGAAGACAAATATTAGTTTTGTCTCTAGCACCATTCCCTTTGCCTCTGGACACACCCAGTGCTGGATGAAGGAGGCAATTCACATTGTCAATCTCAGCAGGAATAAAGTTCTCCATTCTTTGTGTATCCTTGGTTGTGAAAGAGTGAGCTCGCTCAATGCAGAGTAAGTGTTATTGCATTATCTATTAATGCAATGAAATAACTTTGTGTTCAGTTTCTCACTGCACTGCTTTAGTTTTGCCCACATTGACATTACATGTCTTGTGAATCTTTGGGTGTCCCTCATTGCAAAAAAGCATAGTTACAGACCTCTGTGGATCCCTTCTTGAGCGCTCCATCTCGACATAGGTAGAATTCTGTTTACATGCCCAATCTCTTGTCTTTTAAGGATATAAATTTTCCTGGCCAAACATCTGACATCAATGGAGGGCAGTTAAGAGAAGAGATTGATATCTTTTCACTGCTTTGCTGGCAGAGTTGCATGAAATAATGGTCCTGGTGCCCATTTGTTGAAGATGTCCAGAGGCAGGTTTCTTCTCATGTGAAATGATATGTGAGGTTACTGATCATTCTTAGTTCCTGTTGAGAGTCAATATGTGGTCACTAGATCTGACTCTCCCAGGTCAGAAGCAGTGATTTCATAGAATCATAGAGTTGGAAGAGACCTCATAGGCCATCCAGTCCAAACCACTGCCAAGAAGCAGGAAAATTCCATTCAAAGCACCCCCGACAGATGGCTATCCGGCCTCTGTTTAAAAGCCTCCAATGAAGGACCCTCCACCACACTCCGGGGCAGAGAGTTCCACTGCTGAACGGCTCTCATAGTCAGGAAGTTCTTCCTAATGTTCAGATTGAATCTCCTTTCTTGTAGTTTGAAACCATTGTTCCGTGTCCTAGTCTCCAGGGCAGCAGAAAACAAAGCAAACATGACAAAAGCAGATAAAAACATAACCACAACAGAAGGATGTTGTGTCTTAGAGTTAATAGAGAGATCATAGTACCTTGGAGACACAAGATCTTGCTGATGCAATCTCTTTCTGCCAGTCAATTTTTGAGGTCAGTGTAATCTGAGCTCAATGCCATCCTCCTTCTAAGTTATTAACCTGCCATGATTCCCACAATCCCTTGTCATTAGCTAAATAGTGGATGCTGAAATCCAAAATACAAGCACCCCCTCCCCTCTCTGAGTCAATATATTCATATGAAGCATACCTGGTTCTCTGGAGCAATGTTGGTTTTCATGCCAGCCAAGTAGTTTTATTCTGAAATTTAAATGAGTGATTCAAGAACTCTCTGCTTTGGAGTGTGGTAGAGGCTTCTTCTTTGGAGGCTTTTAAACAGAGGCTTGATGGCCATCTGTCAGGGGTGCTTTAAATGCAATTTTCTTGTCTCTGCAATTGGTTGGACTGGATGGCCTATAAGGTCTCTTCCAACTCTATGATTCTATGAAGATGCTAAGAAAGGAACACCACCCAGATGCAGGAAGTCTCCAGACAGTAAACAATCAAGGGCTTAGCCAGACAAAGGATGCCTCCAGGCAACAAATAATTCAATAGAAACAAAGGCCAGGCTACTTCCAAGCTTGTTAATCACATCCTTCACACAAATACAATGGTTCACACAAAGATAATGGACCTCACTACCTCTGAGGATGCCTGCCATAGATGCAGGCAAGACGTCAGGAAAGAATACTTCTGGAACATGGCAATACAGCCCAAAAAACCAACAGCATCCCAGTGATTCTGGCCATGAAAGCCTTCAACAACACAGTGGTTCTTTCCTCCCACCCTGTACATTCCACAGGTATATACGCTCCACTTGCTTGACTATCATCAGATCTTCTGAAGATGCTTGCCACAGATGCAGGCGAAACATCAGGAGAAAATGCTAGAACACAACCATACAGCCCAGAAAACACACAGCACCCTACCAAGCATATTATTTTCTTTGTTTTCTGAAAAAGAAAGTTAGAATTCCAAGATCTGACCAGAAAAAAAAGCCATATTCTTTATAGGAAGCCAAATATTGTATCTTGCAGTGGAACCAAAAAATTGAGGCCAAGCATCAGTGCCTTGGACAGAATTGTAGGCTAAGTATCTTCAAATATAATTGAAAGTGTGGTCCCAATGATAGTTGTTTTGAAGGAAGCTCCACTACCAGTTTGGTTGCAATTTATTCCTTTGTAAATATTTGTCAAACTGCAGCAGTAGGAGACATTTAACTGTCTGAGTACTGTGCACTTCTCACACTGTCACAAGATACCCAGCTCTCCTTGTGTTGAAAATGTGAACAACCAAACAAATAACTTAAGGCTGCAGCTGGTTAGGGAGGGTGGGCTGGGTTTAAGGGGAAGCTCTGGTTTAACACACTGTCCTCTAGGGAGACAGATTCCAATCTGTCTTCTGTTATAGGAAAGAAATTGCTTTAGCAGATCCAGCCCAGTCCCTTTGTGGCTAGACCTACCACAGAGTGCAGCTTGATTTGGCGCTGTTGTCTGTCTCTGCTTACTCAAGAGAGGCCTCCGTCCTACCACACCAGCAGAACATGACTGAACCACAAGTGCTGTGCATTTGAAGCCTGCATAATGTCTGGCTTAAGGCTTGCTCCAGACACTGCTATCAGTTACAATCTTGCAGACTGCAGTTGGTTGGCTGAGTTGACCTTTGATCCTTATAAAAGCCACTTGATCTGGCCCAGGGAGGATTCCCCTTGCATGGGAAAATCTTTGATTTACTTTGGGGTTGCTGCACAGACTTCTAAATTGCCTCTTTTCCCAAAAAGGAGTTGAGTCAGAAGAAACTCTCCTGATGAATCACTCTCTGATACTGGACTAAGCAATGGAGAGAAGCATCTATCTGTATAGTTCCTCCACACCGAGCATAATTTTGTATACTTCTCTTGTGTCTACACCCCCTTCTTTGACTTTTGTGAGTTGACACTTCCTTCATCGGAAGGTCTTGATAGAATTATCCTGATGCAGATGTGGACGTTGATGGACAGCAGCATGGGAGCTGAGTTTAGCCATTGTTTTTAAATTTCCCATAATTTGTGGTCTTGACCTATAAAACCCTAAATGATTCTGGCCCAGCATACCTGTCCGAACATATCTCCTTCTACGTCCCACCTCGGAGTTTAAGGACTTCTGTGGAGGCCCTGCTCTTGGCCCTGCTTCTGTCACAAACGCGCTTGGTGGGGATGAGGGACAGGGCCTTCTCAGTGATGGCCACAGTGCTCTCTGGATGTAGGTGAACTACAACTCCCAAACTCAAGGTCAAACCCTTCCAGTGTTTTCTGTTGGTCATGGAAGTCCTGTATGCCATGTTTGGTTAAATTCCATCATTGGTGGAGTTCAGAATGCTCTTTGATTGTAGGTGAACTATATATCCCAGTAACTACAAATCTCAAATGTCAAGGTCTATTTCCTCCAAACTCCATCTGTGTTCATATTTGGGCATATGGAATATTTGTGTCAAGTTTGTGTGCGAAGTTTGCCCCAATTCTATCGTTGGTGGGGTTCAGAATGCTCTTTGATTGTAGGTGAACTATAAATCCCAGCAACTACAACTCCCAAATGTCAAGGTCTATTTCCCTTAAACTCCATCTGTGTTCATATTTGGGCATATGGAATATTCGTACCAAGTTTGGTCCAGATCCATCATTGTTTGAGTCCACAGTGCTCTCTGGATGTGGGTGAACTATAATTCCCAAACTCAAGGTCAATGCCCACCAAACCCTTCCAGTTTTTTCTGTCGTGGGAGTTCTGTGTGCCATATTTGGTTCAACTGCATCATTGGTGGAGTTCAGAATGCTCTTTGATTGTAGGTGAACTATAAATCCCAGCAACAACAACTCCCAAATGACAAAATCAAATTTTTTTGAGTGAAGGACATACATTGGGTTGTTAGGTGTCTTGTGTCCAAATTTGCCCAGTGGTTTTTGAGTTCTGTTAATCCCACAAACGAACATTACATTTTTATTTAGGAAGCTGCCCTGAGTTGTCCCCGCCCCCCTTCCCGGGTACAAATATCTGAAATAAATAAATAAATAAATAAATAATTGTGCTGCAGCAACATTATGTTGGGGCATTGCAAGCGATGAAAATGGAAATTCGCTCTCATTGCCTCATGTAATTTACAGTGTAGGCCTGGGGAAGGGGGACTATATTGTGTCAGGACAGGTACCTAATTGTCCTGAGCAATAATAAAGGTGTTCTCTTTACCTTTTCCATTCTCTAAAATAGTAGGCACGAAGCCTTTCAGTGGGAATTGCTTTTATTTAGACAGCCTTCTGTTTGTGATGCCGTGCCATTGAAAGCAAATACATGGGACCTCATTAACATGCAATTCATAACTGATAGCGTTCAATGCAGCATACAGATAAAAGATGACTAGCTTAATTGTAGAAAAAAAATATTTAAGGAAGGTTGGTCAACAGCTAGTTATTTATGAAAACAATTGAATGAAACGTCTTAGTTATGGACTATTAGAACACTGAATATTAGAATATCATTTCTGAAGGGGGACCTGCAGTTGGATAATATTGGATGTAAATACCTGTGTCGCAGTTCAGTATATGCTGGGCAGTCAATTAAGAAATTTTTGATTCTAGAAAAAAAGAAAAAGAAAAAGACATCGGCTCCATGAGCTGCTTCTGAAAACCCAGAAAAAGGTCATTTTTTCCTGTTTGAAGCAGAATGCTGAATTACATCAGAGATCGGAACATCTCACCTACTGAACCATATTGCATTTCATCTAATATTGTTCTTCACTATTGGCTATGACTGATGTGAATTGCAGTACAGTAACAGGTGCAGTTACTTACTTTATATGAGTCGATTCTTAGTGAGATCTTATGTTGTTATTGGATATACTTGTGAGTTATTGTGGGTTGCAGTTAAACATTTAAAAACCAAGATTCTGGCAACTGGATTGATTGACAACTGGCAAATAGAGGGAGAAAACGTGGAGGCAATGGCAGACTTTGTATTTCTAGGTGCAAAGAATACTGCAGGTGCAGACTGCAGCCAGGAAATCAGAAGACGTTTACTTCTTAGAAGGAAAGCAATGACCAATCTCAATAAAATAGTGAAGAGTAGAGACATCACACTGGCAACAAAGATCCGCATAGTTAAGGCAATGGTATTCCCTGTAGTCACCTATGAATGTGAGAGCTAGACCATAAGAAAGGCTGAGTGAAGGAAGATAAAGTAGATGCTTTTGAACTGTGGTGTTGGAGGAAACTTCTGAGTGCCTTGGACCGCGAGAAGATCCAACCAGTCCATCCTTCAGGAAATAAAGCCCTGTTGCTCATTAGAGGGAAGGATATTAGAGTCAAAGATGAAGTACTTTGGCCACATCATGAGAAGACAGGAAAGCTCAGAGAAGACAACGATGCTGGGGGGAAATGGAAGGAAAAAGGAAGAGGGGCCGACCAAGAGCAAGATGGATGGCATCCTTGAAGTGACTGGATTGACCTTGAAGGAGCTGGGGGTGGTGACGGCCAACAGGGAGCTCTGGCTTGCGCTGGTCCATGAGGTCACAAAGAGTCAGAAGTGAGTGAACAAATAAACAACAAATACTTGTGAGTGCTTAGGACAGCAGCTTCAGTCATGACATTTGGTAGATTGTGCCACTGTATTTCAGAGAAAGGCACAAAATACAGATATGCTTGAGAACATGTCTATCTTTTTACTAGAACTCCCAGAATCCCCTAATAAGCATGGCTAATGGCCATGGCTGGCTGTGGAATCCTGGGAGTTGTAATCCAACCCAAAACCTTTTCAACTTCTGAACAACAGCACTTGATGCCTGCCTAGCAGTGGCCAGTGGTCTCTTCCGTGAATTCATCATCTTGAATCAGGGGTCCTCAAACTTTTTAAACAGAGGGCCAGGTCACGGTCCCTCAAACTGTTGGCGGGCCAGATTATAATTTGAAAAAAAATTGAATGAATTCCTATGCACACTGAACATATTTGTAGTGCAAAAAAAATACTTAAAAACAATACAATAATTAAAATGAAAACAAATGTTAACAAATATAAACTTATTAGTATTTCAATGGGAAATGTGGACCTGCTTTTGGCTGATGAGATAGGATTGTTCTTGTTGTATGCTTTCAAGACTTAGGTTGACCCTGAGCGAGGGCCAGGTAAATGACCTTGGAGGGCCGTATCCAGCCCCCGGGCCTTAGTTTGAGGACCCCTGCCTTAGATATTTCAAAGGAAATATCCAAGGTGCTGAAGCCATTTTGAGAATATGATTCAACACCTCAGATAGCTCATTTAAGATTTGGACTAGTACTCCAGATTCACCATCCCACTGACACAAAATCTGCCACTGGCTCATAATATAGCCATGTTAATATGATCCCCTTAAAACAACCCACTTAGCATCAATGTTTTCTAATGCTGATTTTCTGAATTTTGCCAACACAAACTCCCCAGTCCTAGACTTTACAAAACTGTTGAGCCATTCCTCATAAAATTTTGACTCGTTAGCAAGTTGATTATTCAATAAGAAAAGAAAATTAATTGCAAATTAATATGCTATTAAGGTGAGATGCTAATGGCATATCATCTGTGTTATTATAATGAAATGACTGCATGGGTACAATGTCATCATCACTTACTTAAGAAGGCTGGGTGTATTCATCCCACGCTTTAATAATGGGCATCCAAGGCAGTGATTTATGGCTCACGTTGACTAAACAGTATCCGTCTTTTTAATCTCTGGACTGCTGGGTAAAATTATTGGGGTTTATATTCATCTCAAAGGAAGGGCAATGAAGTGTAAAAAATAAAGAGGAAGGAGCTATCATACTTTGGTAAGTATGCTATCATATCATACTTTGGTAAGATCTGGCTGCTGTGATAGCGTTATCACAGAACTCTGCTGGCCTCTTGAAAGCATTGATGGAAAAACCTGAATCAGGCATGGCTTGTCTATAAATAAGTGGGATGTTGTCACAAGGTTGCCTACTCAGCAGAACCAGCCAGTCAGTTAATAGGCCTGCAGACTGGAAAGCAGAGGTGGGGAATATGTGTCCCTGCAGATGTGGTTGAGCTGTAGCATCTATCTGCCATAGCCTGTATGGCAAAGGCTGAGGGATGATGGGAATTCCACTTTAACCAGAGTTTGCAAAAGTTACTTTTTTGAATGACCTTTTTCCCAGTGGTTCCCAGCCAACATGACTGGTAAGGGGACTGGTAAGGAAGGTGCCAGCTGAAAAAAGTAAAATTGCAAATTCACAGTTCAACAACATCTGGAAAGCCACCTCTGATTTCCAGCCAGATTAGTCTACAATGTAATCTTTCATAATGTTACATTCATGGGTGATCACTCATGGTTGAGTTTGATTGTCTTCCAGAAGTAAAGTCTTGGCGGTGGATCTGGAAATGACTGTGAAGACTATATCCACATAGTCTTTCATATTGAGGACATAGATCTCCAGATCGAACATGGTCATGACAAGGTTTGCTTGCTGCACCTCCTCTCAGCACATTTATTCCTTTCACCTTGTATGAGGGTTGAATGAAAAGTAATGCCTCCACCTTCATTACTTGGGTTTGGATGGGGATATTTTAATAAATCAAACACAGAAATAATCCTTAGAATGTGCTTTTTAACTACCACTATTCACTTGTCCACATAATCATCAAACAATTGGATACTTTTCTGCCAATGATGAACAAGTTTTCTGAAGCCGTCATGGAAGAAGTCGACTTTTTGTTTACGCAACCTATCATGCACAGATTTTCTGATAGCCAAGCAAAGCAATAATGTGACCCAGAGTCTCACAGTTCTCTCAACCAGCATCTCACAGCTCTCTCAATGTCTTCATCAGAAACATAATGATGTCCCCACAGATCTTCTTTCATTATCAGGAACAGATGGAAGTCAGATGGTGCTAAATCTAGACTGCATGGAGGATTCGAATGGTGGTGAGATCCAGTCTCTGAATTTTCACATCTGTGAGCTTTCATCTCAGGCGTCAGCATCCTGGGTACCCATCGTGCACAGATCTTCCGATAGCCAAGCAAAGCAATAATGTGACCCACACGTTCTTGTGAAATGTCGATTATGCTAGAAATTTCTCTCTGAGTGATACGACGATCGTCCTGAATCAATCTGTCAACATTTTGCTTGTGAAACTCGGTTGTTGCTGTCACAGGACATCCAACTCTTTGTTTGTCATGCAAGTCAGATGTTCCCATCTCAACATCTTTAAACTTTCTCACCCAACAACTCACAGTACTCACATCAATACAATCACCATAAACAGCTTGCATTCTCTGATGAATCTTCTTTGGGGTGGTACCTTCTGCTGTCAAGAATTCAATGACTGCACATTGCTTAAGTCGCATTGACTGACCGTCTGCAAGGGGTTCCATGCTTCGCAATTAACAACACAACCGTTCAATGCTAAGGCTTCCCGCCAAAATGGAACTGTAGAGGAGAGTCTATTGAACAAGCCAGTACCTGCTGCATACCAATACTGCCATCTGTTGAGTTATGAAGGTGGAGGCATTACTTTTCATTCAACCCTTGTATTCATGTCTCTTCATGGTAACAACTGACCTCCAGTTACAATGCTCAATTTCCAGGGCTTCCCATTTTTTGATGTTTATACAACATTTTAAAGGTTAGATTTAACTCCCTATTTAAATCTCTTTTATTGTCCACCGACTTTCTGTTTTCTATTCTTAAGTTGAACAGTCAAAATCAGCTGAAACTTTTCCTTCCCTTCCTTGCTGAGACATCTAACACTTCTATCTGGGTTATTTTTTGAAGATTGCTGCAAGTACTTCCCTCATTCACCATCTCGGCCATGGCTCCACCTCCATCTAGCCCTCTTTATACTGTATGCAAGAATCCAGTGGGACAATCAACCCAGAGCTGCCTGTAATGAAAGCTTAGTACAGCTGCCATAGAATCAGTAACTTGGTAGATATTCCTCTCCCTGGCGGTGTAAAGGCCCTAGCAAGGCCTTGGGTGAACTATAGTGATTCCAAAAACCTTGCCTTCTAAAAATGAGCAGTGGCAGTAATTTTTTAAATCGTGACTTAATTCATCCTTCCTCAAGTATCTCAAAAGGGTATTTGTATTGAATTTTTTTCTTACGAGGCAGATTGATTCAAATTAAATCAGTCCATCAATTAATTGGTTAAAAAGACAGATGGCAAATGGCCTGAAAGGCTTTAATCACTTGACACTCAAACTAGCTAGCTTTCTGTATTCTGGAGAATTTAAGGGGAAACGACTTTTTTTTCTCCTTACCTAGGATTTTAAAATCTTGATGATAATAATAACAATAATAATAATAATAATAATAATAATAATAATAAACCTTTATTTATACCCCGCTACCATCTCCTGAAGGACTCGGTGTGGCTTACAAGAGGCCGAGCCCAAATACATCAGTAAAACACAACAACAACAGTACAATAATAAAAAACTCATAAACAAAACAAAAAACATAAACAATAACACCGCGGTGCATTAAAACCTGAGGCAGGGCCAAATGTAGTACTTAAAATCTTTAAAAATGTTGGGTATGATCAGGTGAAATAGGATATATATTTTAGGGATAGGTGGGGCATACAGGCAATTCTAGATCTCTAGTAAAGTGCATTTTGGACATATTGCTTGGAGTTTCCTTATTCTGGGAAGGCACACTGGAACAACCATGTTTTCAAGCCCCTTCTAAAGACTGTCAGAGTTGGGGCATGCCTGATGTCCTTGGGGAGTGAGTTCCAGAGTCGAGGGGCCACCACCGAGAAGGCCCTGTCCCTCGTCCCCACCAATAGCACTTGCGATGCAGGTGGGATTGCGAGCAGGGCCTCTCCAGATGATCGAAGAGATCATGTGTGTTCGTAAACAGAGATGCGGTCACGCAGGTAGGCAGGTCCCAAACCATTTAGGGCTTTGTAGGTAAGTACCTGCAACTTGAATTGGGACTGGAAAATGAACAGCAGCCAGTGGAGCTCCTTAAACAGGAGGGTTGACCTCTCCCTGTAAGGAGCACCAGTTAACAACTGGTGTACTCACAGAATAGGATTTCTTAACCCTTTTTGTTCCACAGTCCCCTTTGCCAGACAGGTGAAAACCACAGAACGTAGCACATTAAACATCAGTGTGCCTTTAAATTAAATTTTAGGACTGTTTAAAATTGTATAATATTCTGAGTTGCCAGATAGTTGGCCAACTACTCCACACAATAGTTTGCACACAGCAGGACTGTGATCACATGTGACACAACATCAGGTCTAACAAAAATTATAATTACAAAGTATTGGTGGTCACACATGATTTTTTGAGGAATGCAACAACTGTAATGTGATATGAAATTAATAGTACTGTAATTTATTGCATACACTGCCCTAGAATTACTGATCTTACTGTATTAGTAAATGAGGTGCTATATGCCCAGTAGGCATGTGCGCAAAATTCATTCCTACTATTTCTACCGTTTTGTTTGTGTCTTCAGTTTCTTCAGAAGCACCAAACGGAAAGCCCCCTCTCCACACAAAAATCTGCTCAACATGAAAGCCTGCTTTCATGTGCATCCAAACTTGTCTCCCTGCCTTGGAAAGAGTGTGTGGGAGTGGAGGGGTGTCCAGAAAGGCAGGCCCAGAGCTTTGCTTCAGGTGCACTCCGGGCCTGCCTGCACGCCCCATCACACACACACTCTTGGGCATGTGAGATGGGGCATGCAGGCAGGCAAGCCAAGACCTCTCAGCCACAGGCAAAATCCAGGTCTGCCTGCATGCCCTGCCATACATATACTCTCTTTCTAATTAGAGTGCATGTGTGGTGGGGTGTGCAGGTCAGGCCTGGAAAGCACACGCGCCTGCCAGTTCCTACAGCTGAGAGCCTCTTACTCTAGAGTAGAAACAGCAGGTGCCAGGTAAGAGTAAAATACACCGAGAAGGGGAGCCAGTGGGTGGAAAGCCGAGAAAAAAAGCCGACTTTTTGACCTTGACTCATGTATAAGCCGAGAAGGACTTTTTTAGCCCAAAGAAAAGTCTGAAAAACTAGGCTTATACTCGAGTATATACAGTATGTTAATCCCACAAACAAACATTACATTTTTATTCATATAGATGGACTCGCTAACCTTCTTATTGCAAGATCGAGAAAACAGATGTAAGACAGATTGGACACCACTCATAGATTACCTTCAAAAAGAAAACTTGTGTGCAAGGCTCAATTCGATAATTAGGAGAAAAAAGGGGGGAAATAAAACAAGAGAAAAATAATAGTTAAGGTAGAAGATTAAACATCTAGAAGGCTGCTAGATCTAAGGAAAATTGGAGAAAAATAAAATAAAATGAAATAATCTCCCTGTGGAATGGACTGGAAGCCAAACCTCCCCCCCCCCCCCTCATCCCTCAACCTTTTTCCCAAACCAACCACATTTTTCCCTTCTTTCCCTTTCTCGCTCTCCCCTCTGCCATTCCTCTTTCTATCATCCCTTCCATCCCCACCCCTCCTTGTTTTTTTTTTTAATTATTTTATTCTTATTTTTATGTAAAGTGTAAAATTCCTGAAATAAATATGATTACAAAAAAAAAAGACATGAAAGGGGACAAAGTTTCCCCTGAATGGACATCCCTAATGCCCAGTAGGAGATGCGCCATTATGAACCCCTCCTAGTCAAGATAAAAGGGAGCAATAAATCCAACTATCCTAAACCACCGTTACTGATCTTCCCTTTGAGGAATCCACCTGATAAACCTCTGAAATCTATTTGCTTAAAACATACCAGGAAGCTTGCGCTCTCTTATGGATTCGAGAATGGATGGCGTTAGAAAATGAAAAATGTTTGAACTTGGAAGGACACGATTTACATGTAGGGCGGCATGCCTACATGTGGTATGATCGAGAGAGAAAAAATAAAAAAATTGGAAACCATTTTGTGAGAGCATCCCTATTAAGAGTTTGGATGAAATATAAGAAATATTTTTATGAGAAGACACCATTATGTGTCTCATCGATGGAGGCCCACCAAAGAAGACTGTTAGGTTGGAGAGCGTGGCCAACATATAGAGACATTTTAGTAAGGAACTCTATTGAGATTACATCTTATCAACAAATAAAAGAAACAAATGTGAATATGACATGGCCACATTATCTGCAAATGAAAGAATATCTTAAACAAGATAATAAGATAGGGTTTGCCTGGGAAGAAACACTTTGGGATAAGATCCTGAAGATGAAGAAAGAAGTAATCTCAGTCATTTATAATACACTCTTAACTTGGTTAACGGAATGTGAACAGGTCAAACCATGTATGATAAAATGGGCAGAGAATATAAGAAGACCGATTCAATTTAGGGAGTGGGAGCAAATGTGGAACAAAAAGTTAAAATATGTCTATGCGTCAGACTTAAAGGAAAACTGGATAAAAATGTTCCACAGATGGTACACCACACCTAAAAAATTGGCCCTTATAAATAAAAATTCTTCTGACAAATGTTGGAAAGGATGTCAACAGATAGGTACCTTTTATCATATATGGTGGACATGCAAAGAAATAGTGAAATATTGGTCGATGGTACATGAAGAAACACAAAAAAATCCTGAAGAGAGTATTCAAGAAGAAACCAGAATATTATTTACTAGGTTTTACAGACCTAGAACTACAATTAGATGAAAATGAGGACAAATTATTTACATATTTTACAATGGCGGCAAAAATATCTTAAGCAAAACTTTGCAAACAGGACAGTACCCCTTCCATAGAAGAATGGTTTGGGAAAATTAGAGAAATAATGTTGGGGTCCAGCCTGAGTTTGAACCTGATTCTCTGTTTATACCTCCTGATGCTAATGAAAATATATTTACTGATGTTAATGAAAATGTACTTCCTGATGCTAATGAAAATGTACTTCTTGATGTCAATGCTCCTGAAATTAGTGAGGAAGAAACTTCTGTAGATTTGGAAAATAAAAGTACCAGTGTTTATGAGAATGTTTCAGAGGGAAGCAATGAACTTTCACTCCCTTCTGCACCTGGGAACCTTAATGAGAATAGAAGGGGCCAGATCTGGCAAGACAGGGGTAAATCACTAAGCTTGCGAAGGTCTTCCAGATTAAAAGAAATACAAACAACGGCTTCAAAGCAGGGAGGAGTTTCACGAAACCAATTCCTCGGCTTTAAGTGCCTTCCGCCGGGCTGACTTTCTCAGTTCAGGCATCGTTTTAGATTGATGAAGACCTTGGCAGTTCTCCCAGTTTCCTTGGCCATCGTCTTGAAAGATTTCTAGGACACCAAGTACGGTTAGTGGATTGCTAACAGATTCCAGTATTTTACAGTGTGGCTTTGAGTTTTGATCTTGTTCATGGAAATTCATGTTTGCTGGTTTTGCTGTGGCTTTTGGCTTTGCATTTTTCCTTTATTTTGTAACCATTTTTCTTCAATAAAAAAGGATTGTTTTTTCACAGTCAAGTGTGGTGGATAGTTATCTTAGGTCCTCGTTACCTGCTCTGGATTACAACAAATAAGGGAAATGGATGAACTAACTTTTTTTCTTGAAGAAAAATACCGGGAATCCGATAAAGAGGACAGACTGGACCCTCTATTTTATTTTCATTCTTATTTTTATTTTTTGTTTTTTTACTTTTTTTTTTAACTGAGGGAGGGGTGTGGTGTTTTTCTTTTTACTCATTTAATGTTTCCTACTGTCCTATCTTCTTCTAAATATTCACCATCTTTTGCTGTAATCTTTATAATACTTCAATTAAAAACTATTTAAAAAAAGAAATCTCTTTGCTAGGCAGTATTAATGTGTGAATAGAATTCATTTAGTAGTTATTCTAGATTAATTAATCCAGAGTAAGAGTTATGCCTATCCATTAGGCATAGCCACAAAAGTCTGTGTACCCTGGAAGCAGGATGCTTGCCTTCCTAATCAAGAAAGTGCTTCATGCAGGAGGCAAATTGCTGTGAGTAAGGGAAATTATGCACCCACAGTATCAGTTTTGTTTTCAGACTGGAACTTGTTGCTAAGCACCATGCTTGTTAAATAATCACCTTGTAAAGTTACGGTGCTTCACAAATGCTTTGAAAATGCTAATATGCCACACAAAACCATTTGCATTTACCATAGGAAACCAATAATATCAGAGAAAAACTAGTTACCATCTGCTATAGATGGTAAAATAATCCCATTTTCCGCATATTGCTTATACTGGACAGAATGAGATTCTCCCAATGTGCTTGGTAGTCTAATTGATGGCGAGTCTTCCGTAAACATGGCTGCTAGCTAGGGCTCTGCAACGAGATCTCTCTTTCTCCATCTGCCTCAAATTGGGGAGGGGGATGTTGCTGCAAATGACCACCTGCTTGCCACTCAGCCTGCATTCTCCACGTGTAAAATGGGATTAAGTGAGAGCTTTACAAGCTGGTTGTGATGAGTATTATGAAGCATTGTCCCTTGCTGTGAGCTTTAATAACAAGAAGGCTAACTACAATTAAACAAGAAGAGAACTATTTGCCCATTTAAGAGGAACAATCCCTGTTTTGTCTGAAACTTGATAAATTAGCCTCTGCTTTTGCTCTGAGGGTGCGCCTTTTTACACTTATGGGAATGTGATTTACTAGTTTCACCAAGCATTGTTCAAGACCGAGATTCTCCACAATAGATTTTTAAAGTAGAATTTCTGAGTGGGTACAACTTGCAGTCGTTGAACTGATTTGAATCCTAAAGGCCATTTCAGACTACACAATTATAGCACTATGATCCTACTTTAAATGTCTTGATTTCATCATATATCATCCTGTGATTTGCAGTTTAGAAAGAGGCATTTACAGTTCTCATCTAGAGAGCTCCTCTGGTGTTTTTGATCAAGCTACAACCCACAGGAATCCATAGGATGCACGCACAACTATAGTGCTATAACTGCATAGTATGAAAGGGTCCTAGGGTGTTAACTAGAGGAAGTCTATGTTGGGGCATGTAAAAACATCAGTTAATGTGTGTGTGTCAACTGTAAAATAAGATGCATGAAGCTGATTGGTCAGGCTATACCTGGGGAGCTGGCTGAGCCTGGGACTTTTGAAGACTGTTACATTTTTCAGGCTTAAGCTATGCATGTGCTTACAGAGAAGCAGAGAGAGGAAAAGAGAGAGAGCTAGGAGTGTGTTCTTGCTTCATAAACTGCTGGAGGAGTTTATCCACATGGACAAAGAAAGACCATTTTAAATCTCTCATAAAAGGACATTATGTGAGTCGATGCAACCGATCACATGATTGTAAATATGTTGTTTTGAATTACAAAGAGTAAACTACTTGTTATTTACTGTTAATCTGTGTGGCATATTTTCTTTCTCTGGCAAGGCAGTGTGTGGATGTTAGGGATTCCTCATCTTCGGAAGAGGAAGGGGCGCAGGGAAGTGCTCAGGAATTGGAAAGGGAAGAAGAATCAGATGATGAGGGTTTGCAAGTGCCCAAATTTCTAGAAAGATAAAAGGAGAGGTCAGTTAGAATAGCTGCTAGAAATGCTGAGCTAACTGGGAGAGGCCCTAGCACCTCCTGTGTGGGGAATTCAGGGCTATAAATCTGAAGCAGGAGCAGCTAGCTTTCGCTGGTAACAACGACTCTGATGCCAAGGTTTTCACTCCAATTGAACCTGCTTTGTGTCTGCTGCTAAGGATTTAGTGATCATTGCCTGTTATCTGATGGAAGACTGCTGTTTCTTTTGGGACTTTGTAAGAGACTTTAATTTGTGAATGCATTAAGGCTTCCTTGCTTTCTTTTGTATTATTCAACTGCATTTGCTTATCCTTTGTGTTTGCTGCAGTAAAGGATTTTTCTTTTACTTCTGACATTGTATTAAGGCTGTTTTTGAAGAGCAACTCAGGACAGTAGACTGGTCAAACAGGAACTATGCATGATTTTCATTTCATCACAGTCTATGGGGAGAGGGGAACCCTTGTTCCCTCCTTCACCCAACAGTCACCTGCAACTTCTCCAAAGCCTCTAGAGCAGTGGTTCTCAACCTGGGGTCCCCAGATGTTTTTGGCCTACAACTTTCAGAAATCCTAACAGCTGATAAACTGGCTAAGATTTCTGGGGGTTGTAGGCCAAAAACATCTGGGGACCCCAGGTTGAGAACCACTGCTCTAGAGATAGTCTGGGTTTTTCTGAACAGTGTGAAATGGGATAAGGGTGGGTGGAAGATTGAATGGATGGTAATGTTTCCTTCCATGAGCTTTTTTGCATTTATTTAATGTTGGTCCAAGTCAATGTTTGTTTTGCACGGCTGGAAAACATGTAGCCCCCCAGATGTTTTTGGGACTATAGCTCTCACTGATCGTGTACAGCACAGCTAGTCACAAGGGATGATGGGGATTGGAAGCCAACAACCTATAAAGGACTACATCCCTATTCCCAACCTTATTTAACACACACGTAGTATCAGTAGCATTGCTGATTGGACGGCTTCTGTTCTCTCACTCATGCAGGCAAGAAGGTGGTGTAAAGGGACACAGAATCCATTCCATCTCCCTCCCTGCATGAGTAAGCAGATTCATGCATACAGGCATGTAGCCGGGGGGGGGGCCTCGGGGGGCTTCAGCCCCCCCCCCTCGAAATTCTCATGGTGGTTTTCGAAAAGGCCTTATTGGTGCATTATTTAAACTGTTATGTTTATTCATATCATGATCTGATCACCATACTCAATATATCCCATATGCATGGGGGTATTGGGGTAATGATACAAAAGGTTTGCTAGGCTAGACCCTCTTTCACTCAGACTCAGCCCCCCCCGAAACTCAGCCCCCCCCCCCGAAACCCCCCCTGAAAAAAATTCAGCCCCCCCCCCCCCGAAACGAAATCCTGGCTACGGGCCTGCATGCATACATCATCCCTCCTCCCATCCCATCTCTTCCCTCTCTCCCTCCCTCCCATGTGCACATGTGAGTAAGGGAACACGTGTGTGGCCTGACCCATCCACTTTGCTGGTTTGATTTCTTTCTCATGACACCAGTATTATCCAAGTCCCTGTTAAAAATGGTGTAGAACAGCGGAGGTAGTGACAAATCAAGTAAATTCAAGAATACTAAAATCCATGAATGCTTAACCTAATTATGGATATGAAATTAGGACTTACTTCTCTGAAGAAAAAGCAAATAATATGGACAATCCATTTGGCAAAAGACCAACTTTTAAAAGTAAAATCAATCATATCTCACAAAACAGATGTAATTATGAATACATACGAATATTAAAGCATTATGAAACGTATAAAAAATTGCACAGACTTCAGCTGCAGAAATGCATCACAGAAATGTATTATGAATACATAGCAATGTGTTTAAGCAAAAGGGCTCGCATTCTCTTACCTTCTAAATCAGTGGTAGACAAGGTTATTCCAAAGTAAGCTGACATATGCAGCATACATAATAGAGGGTTTGGCAATGCCTAAGAGTAGCATAGAGGTCATGATAGGAGAATTAGGGTGTTCCAAGCATGGTGTTATATGAATCTATTAAATGGTAAAAGTTATGCTAACTCTAGTGGTAGGGGCAGCTTTTGGCTTGAGAAGTTCTGCATCAAAGCACCCCCAACCCACTTCACAAGAGTACCCAGTGATGGTGCCCTTCGATGGGCTATGGGGGAAGGCAACAAGGTTTTGATCAGTGCTGAATAGCTAGATAGGAGAAACATGATCTTAATTTTCTATAATAGCCTTAGTGTAGTATTTCACCGAGTTGTTGTTGATTGTCTTCAAATGGTTTCTCATTTATGGTGACCCAAAGGCAAACCTATAATGGGTTTTCTGGGGCTAAGTGTGTGTGACTTGTCAAAGTCACCCAATAACTTTCCATGACCGAGTGTTCAAACCACCATCACCACCACCACCACTACTACTACTACTAATAATAATAATAATAACACACTTTATTTATATTCTGCCCTTCTCCCTAGGGTATTCAGAGCAGATTACAGCATGTACATACATAGGCAAACATTCAGTGCCTTTACAATCATATACAATGGGACAGACAAACACAAACAAAGGCAGAGGCTTCTACTTTCATTTCTGGCTTCTAGAGGCAGTGTTCATCTCTGGCTTTAGGGAGGTGCTTTTTCTCCATTTTCAAGCCAAGGAGCCTGTGTTGTCACCTCCTAGTTGTGTAGCTGGCAACATCGTTTGGAGCTTCTTTTTGCCTTTTCCTGCCAAAGTGGTACCTATTTATCTACTCACACTTGCATGCTTTTGACCTATAAAGTCCTAAACGGTTCGGGCCCCACCTATCTCTGCGATCACATCTCCTTCTATGAACTGGTGCGAGCTCTAAGATCTTCTGGGGAGGCTCTCCTCTTGGTCCCACTACCGTCTCAAGTGCGGTTGGTGGGGACAAGAGAGAGGGCCTTCTCAGTGGTGGCCCCCCATCTCTGGAATGTCCTTCCAAAGGAAATAAGACAGGCCCCATCCCTCCCCTCCTTTCGTAAGAGAGTGAAGACCTGGTTTCAACAAGCCTTTGAAAATGACCAGTTCTAACTCAGCCCCACACATTGTCTAATACGGCCTTATTCTTCCTACCAGTTACCCAGATTCTTTTCTCTAATTGGCCCTGGAATGAACAGCCACAGACCTAATATTATTGTTGCCTGCCATAGCATTGCACTTAATTCCCGGGCCCCCTAGAATTTTTGGGTTTGCACAAATCTTGACCTGGCCTTTTAAATTTTTAATTGCCTTGAACAGGCAGGATTACTTTTAATATATGTGTGTTATGGCGACAATTTTTATGCTTATATTTTGTTTGTTAATCTTATTGTTATGTTTTTTTTACTCTGTATGTTTTGTGATATTACTTGGGAACCGCTCTGAGTCCCCTTGGGGAGATGGAGCAGTATATAAATAAAGTTTTATTTATTATTATTTGAACTGCTAGGTTGACAGGAGCTGGAGCTTACGGACAGGAACTCACCCCTGTCTCATGGATTTGAACTGCCAACTTTCAGATCAGCAGTTCAGCCAACCCTCAGGTCAGCAGTTCAGCGGACCAAGGGTTTAACCCATTGCGGCACCGTGGCCCCAGTGCTGGCTGCCATTCCTCTGAACAATGGAGGAATTAAAATGGACCCCAGACATTCATTGTGAGACACCATTTACATTTCCTGTGAAGAAACAAAAGACATATCTCAAGCTGCTTCAGATGTATTTCTAAGTCAATTTATTATCCTGGTAAATTATGGTCAACAGTGTACTTTTAAAGTCTTTTTTCACTGTCCTGAGTCGCCTTCGGGCTGAAATGGGCCGGATAAAATAAATAAATAAAATAAAATTTTCCAAGGGACATATAAACCCATAAAAGGAAAACAGAAAAAATGCACAGTACCACGATACATCGTGATTACATTTTATGTTGCATCCTATCTGTATACCTGTTTAGATGCAAACTTCACAAATTTCTGAACCATGAATTCTAAAAGGACATCATGTGAACAAAGTTTTCCACTGAGTCCCAGAGGGAACTGGATCAGGGGAACTGTGGAAAATTGAAATGGCTGCTCTCAAATCAGGTTGCATCAAATCAGGCTCAATGACAGTGCTGTGACCCAATAGCTGTCAAGATCTGCTATGTTCTGATGTCAGCTCTACAAAGTAATCTTTCACTCGAAATGCATGTACATCAGGGCAGGCAGAGGATAGCTTTCCAGAAGTTGCTGGACTACAACTCCTATCATCCTACACTAGCTAGTGATGGGAGATGATGAGAGTAGGCTTGCTACATCAAGACCGTTCTAGGCTCTGAGATTTTAAGACCAACACTTGAGACTTTGTAATGATTCCTTTGGAGGGAACAGAACCTGGTAATGTCACACATCTGATGTGGAAAGTGTGATGTCATTGAACAGGATACAATCAGTACTAAGTGTGGTTGGCCAGAGTATTAAAAGCAAATAAAAAATACTGAATCTAATAATATTAGGAATAGATATAGATAATATACATGTACTTTTAGGAAAGTGATCACACTCTGAGATTTGCCTAAAGGACTGTAGAATAATGGCCACATTCTGACATTTCTGTCTAGACTATGACATCTGGCAACCCTAGACGGGAAATACATGCCAAGAAGATCTGAAGCGCCATACTTTCCCCACTACAAACTTAACTGGCTTAACAGGGAACTGAACATTTTGTAGACCAGTTCTGTGAAAAGGAGAGAAATTCTCAGGCTGTTGGCAGGTTTTGAAGGAGCCTGAGGCAATAGTCTCTGTGGAGCTGTTTCTTACCTTGGTGGGCTCTGATAACTGGCAGTGTCAGGAGGGTCTACATCAGTGGCGCCAGTCACAATCATTTTAATTTCCCACAATGCTTCACAGAGATGTTGCATCGGAAACATGGTAAGAAGCTAAATGCAGTCATTGGCACCTAGTGACAAAATTAGGGCAATAATTAAAGATAATACTAGAAGACTGCCAATGAAAACCAGGTGCTGTAGGCTATGTTTCAGAGAAAGAAACTGGCAAAACTACCACTGAGTTTTCCATAAAAACCTATCAAATTCACAGTTGCTTTAAGTCGACAGACAAGTTGAAGGCACATACATGCCAATGCGAGGGAATCATATGATCCTCTAGATGTAGTTGGCTACAAATCACAGTACTCCTCACACTGACAATGCTGATAGGAAGAGCAGATTGATAGGAAGAGCAGATCAACAAGACTTGAAAGGACACATGATTTCAGCTCCGTACTGAAGAGGGGGGCACAGAATTGTCCAAGCGTATGTCACTCAACAGCTCAAAATATACCTCAGCAGCTGAAGCATGTGAAAGGGCTTGCTGGACATTCCATGTGGCTTTAGTGTCTATGTGCATGCACTTTATACACATGCACGCTAGAGGCAATGCATGGGCTAGGAGAGGCCAATTAAATATTTTTAAAGGGGGAATTAATGCAGATAGGAGAGATAAACAATGTCCCGCTCCTTTCCTGGTCAGAGCAAAAATGCCATGTGCTAGTGCCAGGCCTGAGACAGTTCTTGTTAGTGACTCAATTTGACTGGAATTAAAATCTCACACAGCAGTCAGCTGCCTCTTGGTCACAGGGAAGCTGAAGGACAAAGAACCCAGAGCAATGGAAACAGACAGTAAGATGAACCTGGACAAAGTAATGCAGTTGGAATTTGTATTATATAGGCAGTGTAGACCCATGTGATGCATTTCATTGCAGTTAAAATGCATTATATTGGTCTACACTGATTATATAATGTGTATGTATATTGTAGTTATATTATATAAATAGATAGATAGATAGATAGATAGATAGATAGACAGATAGATGATAGATAGATAGATAGATAGATAGATAGATAGATAGATAGATAGATATGTGGAGCACCCAGTGGCACAGTGGGTTAAACCCCTCTGCCAACCGACAGGTCGCAGGTTCGAATCCAAGGAGAGTGCAAATGAGCTCCCTCTATCAGCTCAAACTACTCATGAGGGGACATGAGAGAAACCTCCCACAAAGATGATAAAACATCAAAAACATCCAGGCATCCCCTGGACAACGTCCTTGCAGACGGCCAATTCTCTCACACCAGAAGCGACTTGCAGTTTCTCAAGTTGCTCCTGACACAACAAAATATAGTTATATGTTATGTGTGTAGGTAAAGGTAAGTCAAAGTTTTCCGCTGACATTACGTCTAGTCGTTTTCGACTATGGGGATTGGTGCTCATCTCCATGTCTAACCTGAAGAGCAAGCATTGTCCGTAGACACCTCCAAGGTCATGTTAGCTGGGGCTAACAATGGGCTTTCACACTGCTCCCCGGATTCAAACCTGCGACCTTTCAATCAGCAAGTTTCGATCAGCAAGTTCAGTTATGTGTGTATGGCATTGTTGTTATATTCAGGCATTGAATGTTTGCCTTTTATGTCTGGAATCCGCCCTGAGTCCCTTTGGAGAGATAGAGTGGAATATAAATAAAGTTTTATTATTATTATTACTATTATTTGAAACACAATAAGAGTCCACAGCAGACAAGATCACTCTGCTGGCTGTTGTATTGGCTCACACGTTGGACACTTCCCAAGTGTCTAGGACTGTGTGATGTATCGGCGAATGATGCATGCAGATCCCAGTAAGGTGGCCTTCTGCAACTGGCAAATGGTAATCTTGTCAACGCCGATTGTGTTTAAGTGAAGGCCAAGGTCTTTAGGCACTGCATCCAGTGTGCCGATCACCACTGGGAACGCCTTGACTGGCTTGTGCCAGAGCCTTTGCAGTTTGATCTTTGAATCCTCATATCGTGTCTGCTTTTCCAGTTGTTTCTTGTTAATCCTGCTGTCACGTGGGATTGTGACATTGTGACCAGGGGCGGCCCGTCCATTACGCGAAGTAAGCAGTCGCAGAACACTTTTTTTTGCCAGGGGCGCAGAGGCGCCTCTGTAAATGCCCCTCAACCGCCACTTGAGGAGCGCCCCCTCAGCTCACAACAGCCCTAGCAGTCCGGGGGGAGCCTCGGCTTCCTTTCCTCACTGCCAGGCGATCCTCTGTCTCTCTCTCTCTCTCGGTCCCAATGTCTGAGGAGAAAGTCAGGAGAAGAGGTGACTTTTGGTGCACACGCCAGGGGTCTTCAGGCACGCCTCCGGACCCAAAGCGGGCCAGGCAAGGGAGCAAGCGCAGCAAGTGTAGTTACTGGGATGTATAGTTCACCTACAATCAAAGAGCATTCTGAACTCCACCAATGAAGAAATTGTACCAAATATGGCACACAGAACTCCCACGACAAACAGAAAATATATATCAATGATTGGTGGGGGGGGGGGAGCACGCCAAAATACTGTTTGCCTACCGTTGAAAATTACCTAGGGCCGCCTCTGATTGTGACATACTTTTTTTAAAACACAATTGTGAGGTCAGGCGTGTTATGCTCCAGAACTCTGTCTGTCTGAATTCGGAAGTCCCAGAGGAGTTTGATGTGTTCATTTTCTGTAACTTTTTCAGGCTTGTGATCCCACCAGTTTTTTGTGGCAGGCAGATGATATTTGTGGCACAGGTTCCAATGAATCATCTGAGCAATGGTGTTGTGCCTGTGCTTGTAGTCTGTCTGCGCGATCTTCATGCAGCAGCTGAGGATGTGATCTATTGTTTCATCTGCTTCCTTGCAGAGTCTACATTATTATTATTATTATTATTATTATTATTATTATTATTACTCACATTTGCATGTTTTTGAACTGCTAGGTTGGCAGAAGCTGGGGCTAACAGCGGGAGCTCACACTGCTCCCCGGGTTCAAATCTGCAACCTTTTGATTGGCAAGTTTTGATCAGCAAGTTTAGTTATGTATGTATGTCATTGAATTATTGTCAGTTTGGAAGCTGCTCTGAGTCGCCTTCGATGTGAGATAAAGCAGGGTAAAAATACAGTAAATAAATAATGCAGATTCAAACTACATCACATGGCAATGTAGATCCAGCTTCAGTCTCCTTCGGCAGCTGTGGAAACTCAAGCTCTCTCCAGTTTACATTCCTTATTTACATTCCCCACTGTTTCTTTCAGCAATCGGCAACCGTGCTGAGAAGCAGGGATTGGCATCATTCACCTGCCACCTGCCTCTTTGCTAAGATAAGGACCTGTCCATCTAGATCCAAAACATGGCTGTCCAGGATATTCTGCTCCCTGATGCAGAGCAACAAATGGCACCCACCTTAAGGGAGAAATTGTAGTTTTGCACCATCTCTCTTAATAATGTTTTGTTTTTTTTAGAAAAAAAATAAAATTTCTCATTCGAACCACAGGACTCAGCAACACATTTTTGGAAGAGCCCTAGTGCTGGTCCAAGAAATGGCTACAAAACTGTCTCCTAAAGGGATGGAGGAAATAATTTGCTAAACAACTAGCAAATTAAAGGAATTGTTTCACTGAACCCATGCTTCTTTTCATCAATATGGGAGAGCACTGGGAGGGATGGAAATTGTTCATCGCACTCGTACCCCTGCCCTCTGTAGCCCAAGGTCCCTCTGCTCATTCCTGTTTGGTTTTGTATTCTTCACAAATAGTTTTGGCCCAGTCCTCTTTTCTCCTTGTGAAGTCCTCTCAAAGATATCCTCAGAGTCCTATTTCTGGACCCTGCCCCACTGGATTTGACCACTTTGATCTCCTAACAGCTCTTCCCTATTTGTTTGTTTGTTTGTTTGTTTACCATATTTGTATACTGCCCTTCTTAGCCCAAAGGCGTCTCAGAGCGGTTCACAGTTGGCAACATTTGATGCCTCAACAAGTAAAACAATCATAAAATACTGTTAAAAACATTAGCATAAAATCTATATAAATAAAAATGTAATGTCCATTTGTGGGATTAACTCAAAAACCACTGGACGAATTGCCGCCAAATTTGGCCACAAGATACCTACTAACCCAAGGAGTGACCATCACTCAAAAAATGAGTTTGTCATTTGGGAGTTGTAGTTGCTGGGATATATAGTTAACCTACAATCAAAGAGCATTCTGAACTCCACTAATTATGGAAATGAACCAAACATGGCACCCAGGACTCCATGACTACCAGAAAATACTAGAAGGGTTTAGTGGGCGTTGATGTTGAGTTTGGGGGTTGTAGTACACCTACATCCAGAGAGCACTATGGACTCAATGATGGATCTGGACCAAACTTGGCACGAATATTCCATATGCCCATCTAGGAACACAGATGGAGCTTGGGGGAAATAGACCTTGACATTTGGGAGTTGTAGTTACTGGAATTTATAGTTCATCTACAATCAAAGAGCATTCTGAACCCCACGAATGATAGAATTGGGGCAAACTTCCCACACAGAACCCCTATGACCAATACAAAATACTTAAGGCCATCCAGTTCGACTCCTTTCAACAGGGCAAGAAAACATAATCAAATAGTTTACCCACAAGAATAAAGAAATTACGTCTATTAGAAACCAACACTTTCTCATTACTTTATTTTCCAGATCACGACTGGTCCACAACAACGCGTGGCAAGGGACGGCTAGTATAAAAATATAAAAACTGTACAAAATCATAATAACATTATCGTGAGCATCTCCTCGTTATTCAATTGCATCATCAGGTCATTCCATAATTTCGTATAATTGCGCTGGATTAGCAAAAGCCTGCTCCAAAAGCCAGGTTTTAACCTTTCTTCAAAAAGTCAGGAGGGAAGGGGGCGATCTTATATCCCTGGGAAGGGTGTTTCACAGTTGAGGGGCCACCACTGAGAAGGCCCTGTTTCTCATCCCCACCAAACGCATCTGTGAGGAAGGTGGGACCAAAAATAGGACCTCCCCAGAAGATATGTTTGGATAGATAAGCTGGTCCCAAACCATTTAGGGCTTTATACTCAACCCTCATCCTATGTCCTTGTCCTTGCATATTATGAAGCAGATACAAAAACGAGTGAGGATGTTCCCCACCTTCTAAGTTGTTCCTCCTTGCCTGTGAAACTAATCCAGATCTCTATCCCTCTCAGCTCCTGCTTGCCTCTGTTATTATGGTCCAGTGGATGGTGCTGAGTCTTGGGGAAGCCTTGGGAAAGGGCCCTTTTTTCTTGTAAACTCTCCCCTTGGATTGTGAAAATGTCACCTTTTCTCCTTCTTGGTATCTTATTATACACTTCAATGCCAGGTCTTACAGAGAGGAAATAAGAGCAACCACTGTCCTGACAATACCCCTTTATGGGGAAGGACCAAGGCCAAACCTGCCATTACGCCTCCAGCAGATTTTGGATTGAGAGAAAGGACAGGAAGTGGTTAGCTATTTAACTATTAGCAAGTTGTTACTGCCAGAAGAGGGAGGTATAAGATTTTCTGTGCTTGGTGCCCAAATATTTTGTTCTTCTCTGGTATTATGGACCTTGGCTATTTTTAGAAAGATATGATTTGTAAGGCTCAGTCTACACAGCTGTATAGAATCCAGACTATCGGCTTTGAGCTGGATTATATGACAGTAGACAAAGGGCCCTTCCAGACAGGTCCTATATCCCAGGATCTGATCCCGGGTTTTCTGTTTAAACCAAATTATCTGTCAGTGTGGACTCATATAATCCAGTTTAAAGCAAGAAACTTGGGATCAGATCTTGGAATATAAGGGTCTGGAAGGGCCCTAGGATAATCCAGTTCAAATCAGATAATGTGGATATTCTACAACTTTGGGAAGCTATCTCAAATCTAACAGTTCAAAGCAGATCATCTGGATTTTATATGGCAGTGCAGGGTTCCTTCTACACTGCCATATAACCCAGATTTTCAAAGCAGATCATCCACATTATCTGCGTTGAACTGGATTATCTGAGTCTACACTGCCATATAATCCAGTTCAAAGCAGATAATCTTGATTCTATATGACAGTGCAGGACCGCTTCTACACTGCCATAGAATCCAGATTGTCAAAACAGATAATCCACATTATGTACATTGAACTGGATTATCTGAGTCTACACTGCCATATAATCCAGTTCAAAGCAGATAATCAGGATTTTATATGGCAGTGTAGGGCCCCTTCTACACTGCCATAAAATCCAGATTTCCAAAGCAGATAATCCACATTATGTACATTGAACTGGATTATCTGAGTCTACACTGCCAGTGCAGAAGGGGGGCCCAGAAGTAAATCCAGTTCAAAGCAGATCATCTGGATGTTATATGGCAGGACCTTTTCTACACTGCCATATAACCCAGATTGTCAAAGCAGATCATCCACATTATCTGCGTTGAACTGTATTATCTGAGTCTACACTGCCATATAATCCAGTTCAAAGCAGATCATCTGGATTTTATATGACAGGGCCTTTCTACACTGTCATATAGCCCACACTGTCAAAGCAGATAATCCACATTATCTGTGTTGAACTGGATTATCTGAGTCTACACTACCATATAATCCAGTTCAAAGCAGATCATCTGGATTTCATATGACAGTGAAGGGCCCCTTCTACACTGCCAAATTGTCAAAGCAGATCATCCACATTATCTGCGTTGAACTGGATTACCTGAGTCTACACAGCCATATAATCCAGTTCAACGCAGATCATCCGGATTTTATATGGCAGTGCAGAAGGGGGGCCCAGAAGTAAAGAGTGGGAGTGGACTTCAGTGGTTAGATTGGAAGCAAGCTACCAATTATTAGGCTTCGGGCTTTTAACGCTTAAGCAATTAATTACTTAATTCGCTAAAGATCGTCGGCGCCAATCTAAATAAATATAGCTGGAGAATTTGCAGGGCTGGGGTGCTTTTCGACAAGTCTTCCAGAGGTTTGTAACTCAGGCTCCCCATTCAAAGGTCCTGTAGGAATTTTCCCTCTGGAAAAAAATAGAGACAACAATACAAAAGTTGGGTTACATATTATCCCGGAGGAGAGGGTTGAAAAGATCTTTTCCCCCCGCCCTTCCGCCTTAAAGCGAGAGCAGCGCCAGACAGAGAGAAGGCGAAAGAAGAGGGAGGTGGGCCCGCTTGGGGCAGAAAGGGCCGCTGTCCCTTTAAAGCGCGGAATCTCAGAGAGCAGAGTCCTGTTTGTGCGACCGAGGAGGAGGAGGAGCCCTGCCCGTGCGTGTGTGTGTGTGCGTGTGCGTCCATCCGTCCGTGTGGCGAAGAGGGAAAGCTGTTGGCACAGGCATTGTTCCCTGACGTCACTCAGCCAGTTCGGCTGCTGCTGCTCTCAAACTTGTCTTTGTTATTCAGAGCTCTCCATCTGACACGGCGGCGGCTGCCTGCAAAACCCGGAGCCAGGACTCCACTACACCTGGAGCTGGGCCGCGGAGGGGCTTCCTTTGGGAAAGCAACGAAATGGGAAGGGGGGGGGGGAAGAGAGACGCGGGACGCTCCTGCCTCTAAGGAGTCGCTGCCAGCTTTCCGGGCCAGACAAGGGAAGCCAGTGTGGACTCCCGCCCCTCCGCTCCCTTCTTCCCTGGCTTTTCAGGCATTCACAAAAGCAGAGGGGGAGCGCCAAAGACTGGCGCGGGTCTTCGGGATTTGGGCTCCTGATTCGGGCAGTTCCGGAGAGAGACGAGGTCAGCGCCGAGGCGGTTCGGCAGCGAGGCAATCAGGAGCCTTGACCCAAGTCAGCAGGCTCTGCCTTAAGCACTTGAGGCCATTGACATCAACGGGGCTCAGCTTGGCAGTGTCTTAGGATCTCTAGATAGATAGATAGATAGATAGATAGATGATAGATAGATAGATAGATAGATAGATAGATAGATAGATAGATAGATAATATAGACAGACAGACAGAAAGATAGAGAGACAGATAGAGAGATAGATAGAGAGATAGATAATATAGACAGACAGAAAGATAGAGAGACAGATAGAGAGATAGATAGAGAGATAGATAGATAGATAATATAGACAGACAGAAAGATAGAGAGACAGATAGAGAGATAGATAGATAGATAATATAGACAGACAGAAAGATAGAGAGACAGATAGTTAGTTAGATAGATGATAGATAGATAGATAGATAGATAGATAGATAGATAGATAGATAGATAGATAGATAGATAATATGGACAGATAATAATAGGCAAGGATGGTTTTGCCAGTTCCTTTCTCTGAAAGGCAGCCCATAGTGCTCCATCCAAGTCCTAAGCAGGACTGATGCTGTTCAACTTCCCAGACCAGACAGTATCTATTCTAGGACCTTTAGCCAATTTGGGAAGTGCTTTGGACCCCTTTCCATCCCGCTTCCACATCCCATGCCTTCTGCTTTCTCGAGTGGTGGGCTGGGGTCTAAAGTAACTTTTTATGGAGCTGGAGCTTGAAAAAGAGAGAGGCAAGGGATAGGCAGCGAAGGGGCCAACTGAGAAAGGCTGGTGTCTTTGGGAGGTGGGAAGGGTCGGAGAGACCCTTCCTGATCTCTCGCTGGCAAGCTGTGACTGACAAGTTCTCAGGGCTCTCTTTAAAGGGGAAGGAAAGGCACACCGGAAGTCGAAGGATCCCCTGCGGGAGGGAGGCAACATAGGGTCATATTGGAGTGACTCTTTTCTTCCCTCCCTCCTTCCTTCTTTCCCTTCCTCCTTCCTCCTTTCTTTCCTTCCCTCCTTCCTTCTTTCTTCCCCCCTTATCCCCTTCCTTCTTTCTTCCCTCCCTTATTCCCTTCCTTCTTTCTTTCTTCCCTCCCTTCGTTCCTCTTTTCTTCTTTCCCTCCTTTCTTTCCTTCCTTTTTCTTTCTTTCTTCCCTCCCTCCCTCCCTTCCCTCCCTTTATTTCCTTCCTTTCTGTTTTCTATCTTCCTTCCCTCCCTCTTTCCTTCCTTCCCTTCCTCCCCTCCTTCCTTCTTTCTTCCCTCCCTTCGTTCCTCCTTTCTTCTTTCCCTCCCTCCCTTCTTTCCTTTTTCTTTCTTTCTTCCCTCCCTTCCTCCCTTCCTTTTTTCTTTCTTCCCTACCTCCCTCCCTTCCTTCCCTCCCTTTATTTCCTTCCTTTCTGTTTTCTATCTTCCTTCCCTCCCTCTTTCCTTCGTTCCCTTCCTCCTTCGTCCCCTCCTTCCTTCCTTCGTTCCTCCATTCTTTCTTTCTTCCCTCCCTTCGTTCCTCCTTTCTTCTTTCCCTCCCTCCCTTCTTTCCTTCCTTTTTCTTTCTTTCTTCCCTCCCTTCCTTACTTCCTTTTTTCTTTCTTTCCTACCTCCCTTCCTTTCTTCCCTCCCTTTATTTCCTTCCTTTCTTTTTGTTTTCTATCTTCCTTCCCTCCCTCTTTCCTTCCTTCCCTCGCTCCTTCCTTCCCTCCCTTCCCTCTCCCTCCCTCTTTCCTTCCTTCCCTCCCTTCTTTCCTTCCTTTCTTCTTCCTTCCCTTCCTTCTTTCCCCCTTCCTTTTCTTTCTTTCTTTCTTTCCTCCCTCCCTTTCTTTCTTCTTTCCTTCCTTCCCTCCCTCTCTCCCTTCTTTCCTTCCTGTTGTATTCTACCTCCTCAAGGACAGGCAGGTAATAATAACAACAAATAGCAACAATAATACAATAAGTTATTATCATTAATATTTATTGCATTACTTATTAAATAATAAATAAAAAATACGTTATCATTTATTGCTATTAAATAAAAAATATGATTATTTAGTTATTAAATAATAAAAAATAAATAAAACCATTATCATGCTTTATAAATAATAATAAATTATTATTATTAAAAATACTAAAATAAAATTATTATTATCATGATTTTTAGTTATTAATAATTAAACAATAAATTATTACCATGCAATAAATTAGGAGTGACTCTTTAAAAAGGGGGGATGTGTTTAAGGAGAGGTAATAAATTATTACCATGCAATAATAACAAAATAAAATAATTATTATCGTGATTATTTAGTTATTATTAAGTAACTAAAACAACAAATTACTGTCATGATTATTTTTATTAAAGAATAATAAGTAAAATAATTATTAATAAAATAATTAATAAAATAATAAATCATTATTATTTGTTATTATTAAACAATAATAATAAACAAAATATTGTTATCAAATAATGACATAATAAATTATCATATTTATAATTAAATAATAATAAATGCAATAATTATTCATCATTATTAAATAATAATAAATAAAATTATTATTATTATTATCTTTATTATTTATTAAATAATAATAATAAAATTATTATCTCCTTCCTTCTCTTTCTCCCTCCTCAGCAGGGAAGGCTGAGGATGTCTTTCAAGCAGAAGTAAGGAAGCCCAGCCTTACTCCAGAGTAAGCATCTAAGGGACTGTTCAGGCGGAGGAAGGGGCTGAGCATCCTCCTCGGGCCTCTTTGGGGAAAGCCACTCTTTCCCTTCCTCATCTGCCTGAGCTTAAGAGTCAATGGGGCAACCAACAGGCCCTTGGAGAAGACATCCGAAGAATATATCGATTGTCTGGGAAAGGCAAAGGTGGGGGGGGGGGGATGCGACTCTCCTCGATCATTTGTGGAGGTCCTTGTGTTGATTTGAAAAGGGAAGGAGGGAGATGGCAACCCCCTCCTCCCTTGAGTTTTTTCAAAAAGCCATGAGGTCTGAAGCAGCCCCTGAAAGAGCGATCCTCTGCCTGATTCAAACCCACAGGCAGAGGCCCTCCCCCTTGGATCCGCTCTCCCCTCCCCTTCTTTCCAAGCCCGGCCTTCCAGACTCAAAACCCGGGGTGAGGGGGGCGTTGTTGTGCCGGTTTCGAGCCGCGATCTTCCATCCTCCTTGCCTTCCTCCTTGGAGTCGGGGATAATCCTGGAGCTTTGTCGAGAGGGAAGCCTCTCCTTATACACCCCCCCCCTTTTAAAGAGACACTCCTCACCCTTCTAGCAATGTGCTTACCTGGGGGAGAAAGCTCTCCTTTCTGGGGAGGGAAGGAGAGAAAGAAGAGGTCTCCCCCCCCCCTCTCTATCTTCGTGTATGTCGTCCCAACCAGTTTCCTACCCCCTCTTTAACAAATGAATAAACAAACCACGCAAAATAGGAGGCAAGAGAAAGAGTGGAAGGAATGTCTCCCCACCTTCATTGTTGTCAATGGAATAGAAAGGGGAAGCTGAACAATAACCTTCGGCGGCTCTGGCAAAGTGCAAGAAGCCCATC